>BPLS01029076.1:34525-46740 GCA_019656275.1 Rhododendron kiyosumense | reverse complement strand
ATGAGAGAGAGAGTCACCGGTGTGTATATTTGAAATTTGAATTCGTCTGAGCGAGGGAGAGAGAGAGTTTGGACGTTTATAGAGCGAGAGAAGGGGTTGGGAGTCTTGGAACGTCTGCGCTGGGTTGGGCCATGGATTGACCAGATGAGCCATTTAATTCGGAGTATTTACTGAATTGTCATCCAAAAGTTAGTTTGTGAGAGGGATAAATTTAGGCCGTTGGATTTGTCGGAATGGAGGATTGAGATATGTTTGGAAGCAAATATTATATTAGAAACAAATCCTCCCTTGTTATATTGAATGAGAGAGAGAGTCACCGGTGTGTATATTTGAAATTTGAATTCGTCTGAGCGAGGGAGAGAGAGAGTTTGGACGTTTATAGAGCGAGAGAAGGGGTTGGGAGTCTTGGAACGTCTGCGCTGGGTTGGGCCATGGATTGACCAGATGAGCCATTTAATTCGGAGTATTTACTGAATTGTCATCCAAAAGTTAGTTTGTGAGAGGGATAAATTTAGGCCGTTGGATTTGTCGGAATGGAGGATTGAGATATGTTTGGAAGCAAATATTATATTAGAAACAAATCCTCCCTTGTTATATTGATTATTTACTGACCAAAAAATTTTGTGGAACTGAGACCATAAACATGTAGCCAAAAGACATTCGTACGAGGCACCAACCCCCAAATTATCCATATTTTACTTCCGAGGTACACAGACCCCTAGCATCCTAACCCAAAAAAAAATACATAAGATAAACCAAAATAAGCAGGGCGGCTCCACTATCCCGACCTGGGTTTAAAAATTGCACTAAAATTTTTTACGTTTTCACGTATAATTTGGTTTTTCTTCAATATTGTCGGCATTGAATCATTCGTATGTAGCCAAAGTAACTGAAAATTCGCTTAAATTTGTGAGTAACTAGACAATATGCTCAACGCAACAACCAAACAAATTTTCAACCAAAATAAACTTGTTTATTTTTTCATAGAGCTTTGTATGAAAAGAAAAATTAAGAATCTTTTACGTTTTCGTTACGGGTGAGCTAAAATCCTAAAGCTACCTCTGAAAATACGCATAACATATGCACAAAACATAAGTAGCTTTCTATGTCTCTCAGTCTCAAAATACATCGGAAGTTTTTTTTAATACTTGCAGAAATCACACAGAACTAATCCGTATAAAAGTTCTCAAAATGAATCACCATTAAACTTCGATGCATGCGTAACAGCGTAAATTTTATCGAAGGAGAAAATTTGTGAAGTAAACCACATGAGATATACATTTGAGGATACCGGTCGAACATTTGGTGGGCAACAGAAAACACCTTTAAAAATGCAGAGGAAGACTCACCGAGTAGACACCTTTTTCCGGTAATCACAGACAGAAAGAGAAGCAATTCGCATGCCCTCCAACCACCGATTTCTTCTCCAACTGCAGCAACTTTGAAACGGCAATTTCTTCTCAATTTAGAGACCCAACTACCCTGAAGCCTATAAAGTAAACAAATCAATAGGGTTTTCGGAATGTTTGGGTGGTCATTGGCCCCAAGCTTTTAAATAATGATTTTGGAAGACGGAACGGTTAAACATATATAGCTGTGTAACAGTATCGGGAATATTATCGTTACACGGTATCGGGAGTATTATCGTACATATCTAATGGAATCTATTGTAGCTACAGCTGTAAATGAACCGGGTAGCTCGCAAGCTCGGTTCGGTTCGGCTCATTAAGACTTGGCTCGATTCGGCTCGTTTAGTAAACGAGCCAAGCTCGAGCTTGAATATTCGGCCCGTTACCTAAACGAGTTGAGCAAAACTTGGCTCATTCGACAAAGCTTGGCTCGTTAAGGGAAGCTCGGCTCGATTAAAGAGGCTCGTTTAGTATGTGACTAAGCTCGGCTCGTTAAAGGCTCAGCTCGTTAAGCAAACGAGCCGAGCTCAAGCTCGTCTCAGCTCGGCTCGGCCCATTCATACCCCTAGTTATAGCGGTCGTGAATTTTGAAAATTAATTAAGTGACTAAACAAACACCCCATAACAGCCGAATATCCGCTGTAATGGCCGTAAATCAATCTGTGAATCGGAAACAATTGGTGACACGTGAGATTTTTCATCTCACCGGTTCATCAAGATGTAACCGTATCAAAAAAAAACTGTAACGAAACAGCCGGTATGTTACGTTACTGCCAATTTTTAAAACCTTGATTAGTCCCTCCAAGAACATAATATGGGAAATCCCCCTAGTGGAGGGAGTGAGTTGTGAGTTGTGAGTCTAGTGACCGATCTCAGCCACCTTATTTGAAACACATTTGGCCGGTCATAGTTAGGGCGGTAAATGAATTGAGCCATTTGCGAATTGTTCGAGACTCGGTTTGGCAAGAGTTAGTTCGATTTCGATTCGTCTGCTAAACGAACTGAACCTGAATCTCAACTCTAGGCTCATTCCGTAAATGAGCCGAACCTGAGCCTAACGGTATTCGGCTCGATTAGGTTCGCGAACCTATACTTAAAATTTAATTAATAATTAATAGGGGTCTATTTGTAAATGTAAAATTTTTTAAGGTTGTATATATAATTCAATACTTATTTTTCTCCCAAATTCTATACGATCAATGAAAGAGTTTGGATTCGCTTGAGTTTAATGAGCTGAGCTGAACCAAACCTGAGTCTTGATGAGTTCAATTCGAGCTCAAATTCAGCTTGGCTCGATTCATTTGAGTTTAACGAGCCAAACTCGAACCAAGACGTTCAAGTTTGAATCGAACCCAAGCCGAACTCGAGCCAGACTAGTACCTTACTGAATCCAACCAAGCTGAACCCGAGCCTTGAAAAATTTTAACTAGCCGAATTCGAACCAAGTTGTTCAGGCTCGAATCGAACTCGAGCCGAACTCATACCTTAACGAACTCGAGCCGAATTTAACAAGGTTCGGCTCGATTCAGTTACAGCCCTAGTCATAGTTGAATTTCTTGCAAATTTTACTTCCTTATGTGATGTCACGTCCTTGTTTTCAATTATCAGCACAATGATTTATTGTACTTTGAAGAGAGTTGCGTACGTATTTACACCGTCTGACAGAAACTTCTAAATTGGGACACCTTGTTTTTTTTTTTTTTTTTCCAAAGGTTAGGATAGTATTATTTATAGAAAAAAGTAACCAATACATCAAAGGAGACCATCGTCCTCATGAAGAGGAACTAAAAGCCAAGGGGGGGATAAAACTCCCACATACGAATTTCACTCCCTCTCAATGTATTCTTGGCCACAGTTTGCGCCACAGAATTGTCACCTCTCCTCACAAAACTCACCTTCAATACTTCAAAATCACTCCTCAATCTATTCACATCTACAATAATCACACCTTTTTATGGTCAAAAGTGAGAAGATTGTATTGATAAACGCCCAACGGCACTTACAAAACAGAGATCATTACAAAGAACGTAAACAAAGACAAACTAATCGTCTACAAATAAAAAAACAAGTAAATCACAAGGCAATTAATGTCTTGCATCCTATCCAAGACAAGGCCCAACGCAATAGCGATACTTTTAAACTGTCTAACATCTAATTAAGAGTCTCAAACGAGAAAAAGTGCAAAGTTAAAGACAAAAGACACCAAATTCTTAGACGATCAGATGCACTCCACCCAAGTATGAACACACCAATAAACTCCCAAGAACTACAGATCTGTCAAGCCGCCATGGGTTGCCTCGCCAAAAATATCGTGTAAAGATATAACGCTGAAATACAGATATCGTTGTGAAACAATCTCAATTGAGAAAATCCGATCTGTAGACAAAATTCGTTCAAAGACGAAACTAATAACTCTCGTTAAACGAGAGACAACATAGTTTCTAGAAGAACCAAACCACAAGGGTGCAATATTTGGACCAAAGTATGTATGTTTCGCAACAATTCATAAACAACTTTATTTAAATTCCACGTTTTTACAACTGATAGGAGGAGAATTGAAAAAACAAAAAAGAAAAAGAAAAATAGTTGCTACCTTGCAGTAGTGAGAATCAAGTGCGAGCATCGTCTCGGGACATTTTAATCACCAAGTCAACCCCTTTTGTCTCGAATTGAGCTCGAGTTGTTGAGGCAAATCATCCATGTCTAGGATTGTGGCCCGTCTCCCATGGATTATCCAATTCTCTGCCCATGATGAGCTCTCTGTCCATCTTATGGTCTGTAAATTAATTGGAAAACACAAACTGCATGTTAATCTTAGTCACACAATATTCATAATAATTTAAAGGCTTTCTAAGAGGCCTTTAGCCCAACGGCATTAGGGATGTTGCTATTTATGAGAAAGGAGGTCAGTAATTCAATTCCTCCTCCAACGTATAAATTCAACTATTCTAACAAACGACTTTCGCCGATCCAAAATAAGTAAATTTAAATGGTTGATTAATCACCGAGGTATTGCCATGAAATTTTGGCATATAATAATTAAAAAATGCTAATAAAAACCCAATAGACTGTCAATAAGACCCCAAAAAAATGACCAATAAACAAACACAATTTTCTATGTGTTTGCCTTGAAAAATGTTACAAATATTGTATTGGAAACTATGTTTTTTTTTAAAAAAAATATTCTTCTTGTCTTTTTGACAACTTAATTAATTGTGAATAGCATAATCAATTGTACTCCTCTCGCTCCATAAAAATGGTCCCTTACAAAACTACTACATGCAAATTTTAAACTCAAAAATAATATGCATTTACTAAAATAATTCAAATGTAGATGAAATCAACTCAGAAATAATGTTGGAAGTTTCGAACGTACGTAAAACCTAAAAGGGGTCGAAATCCTAAATTTTAAGCCTTAACCGCTGATCGGCTAACTTGTGGGTTATGTAAACTTACAAGAATTTAGAGCGCTGGAAGTCTCGACCAGTTCCCTAGCAGCCACTAGAAAAGGCAAGAGAATGACAGAGATCAAAAGAACTTGCAAAACAACAAAAAGCTTACTAAAACCCATTTTCCCTGGGTATAAGGAAAGGGCAAGTAGTGTTCACCCTTTTATAGCCCAAAAAATGTATGACACCCATTTTCTACGAATTTCATGTACCAGGCCCCAAGACGACTTGGACTTTTGGGTCAACGCCCAAGTTCAACGGGTGAGAAGAGCCATATGTTTGAGAAGAGCCATATGTTTAAGAAGAGAATGCGAAAATTGCTAGGCTCGAACTTGTTTGTTTAGCATCCGAGTAGAGCTTGGACAGCTTTTCTCGAACCGAGTCTCGAGACATTCAGCTCATTTGCAGTCCTAGTTGTGGAGAAAGTACAGTAGATTTTCGATTTGTAGAATGTTCTACGTACGGGTTTGAACCTCTAAAATAATGTTTGATATCTTGGAAAGCACTTTCAGAAAACATCTCTCGTAACAAAACAATGTTAATGTGATCATCGAATGCGTCATACCTTTGGCCTTTTTATTTCCAGTCTTGTTTTTTATCTTCTTTAATTACTTCTTGTTTGTTGTTGGAGTTGCCTGGTTGCCCCATTGAAATTGAGTACGCCAAAGAAGTAGACCAATGGCATGGGGCCCATCAAACTGGCCTCTTTTTGCCTCCATCTTTGACAAACAATTTTGCTTTATTTCGAGGTTATGGTCCCATATTGACAAGATCTCTTCCACACAAGCTCGTCAAACTCAAACCCAACAAGTCACATGAAGCGCGGGTGAATACGGGTTTAGAAGCGCGAGTGCAAATGAGTTTCTCAAAAACCTTCTCAACAACTAAAATTAATTAGTGCGAGAATTGATAACGCAAGTGCGAAGCAATGATTGAGAGCGCGAGCATAGGCCATTACTAAAGCGTCAAACGCACAGTTATTGGTAGTGGAACAAAGCTCACAGAGTGCAACTGGTGAGTGGACAATTCAGTCCTTGGGGAAAATTGTTGAGTAGTCCTGTGTCCCAACAATACCTCAACAACGTACCACACGTTAATGTTACAAACGGGGCTTTCCTTGATTGAGTATTCACTATTCCATTAGTCAATATTGATCGAAACCGGAAACGGTTTCACACATGCTCTTTAGATGCAAATTAATGAGCAGCTCGGATCATTTTTTTAGGACTTCATATGGATTCAAAATGCTTATGTATGCAATGTATGTATCTATGTGTGTGTGCTCATAGACTTTTCACATGTTGGATCGTTAGATGTGAGTCGTAAAAATTTTGGAACACAGGATAGAAAGAGTCTTGTTTTTATACCTTAATATAGAATGGGATAGAATGTTCATTCTAGAATCTTAAGCTATTAAATGAAAATGTTCCCATATTATATGAAATGTTCACTCATTTCCTGCCCCAATGAAAAATAAATACTTAGTTTTTGAATTAAATGTAATGTATTATGAAAGAATGGTCTAACTGTTTTATAAAACAGAAAATAAGTACTTAAAGAATAACAACCTTTGTGAAATTAATCTTATTTGTCTGGTAAAGAAACAATGAGAATAATATTGACGATATACCGTATGATTTTAATGATAAATGTGATTAAATCATGGGTATATGATCATCGGATTAGTCGTAGTTTTTTCTAAGAATATGTATTTTCGATTTGCAAGATGATCTGGGTCCTCAGATTCCAATAAGGGAATGTTGACATGCACTTGACCCAAAACAAATTGAAAGAGAAGTCCAAGGAGTGAGCATTACTGCAACCATGATGTACTCGACACTTGTCTTGAAAACATTAGTCACACCAAAATTCATAGTAATAGTAATTCCTACAGAAGCATAATCAGAACATTGTTTATCTTATGTGTGAGTCAGTTTTTAATTTCTTGTTCTGATCATGCACTTAACCATATTCTATAAACATGAATTTCTAGAACATTATATTCGACATACATGCTTTACAAAGTGAACGTTTATGATTGTCAAAATGATGTAGCCTATATGCTAATTAATACGGCAAATTGGTTGTAAATTTGTTTGTAATATGGGAGTGTGCCAACCCCAAGGGGTTTGGCCAAGTGGTTGTGAGAAAATAATACTAAGTGTTTCTTAATGGGGTCACGGATTTCATTCCCACAGAGGCTAAATATTTCAAACCTGGCTTGGGGCCCTTGGGAGTTATACTCGGTCATTATCGATCTCCGGGGGCGCCCAAGATCGAATTAGTCGAGGTGCGTACAAGTTGGCCCTAACATCCGGTTATAAAAAAAATGGTAGTGCCAAGATATTCCTCTATCTCTTTTATTTTTTACGTATCTTTTTGTTAGTGGTGGCCGTTGAGGTTAAGGTTGCCCTATGCATTGAATTGACCAAAGAAACAAGTGATTGCAATTTGAAACCTCAGAAGACTTTAATATTTTTCTCCATCTTAGACAAAAACAACTTTTTGATTCAACTGAGGATGTGAAATATTAGTATGGATTAGGCCAACTTTGAAAAGATCTTCTCCACAAGCTCGCTTTCTAAAAAAAAAAAATTAATAATAATAATAATGTTCTCCACAAGCTCATGATCAATCCCCCAAGTGTGGTGGTGGCCGGAGCGAAATTAATTTGAATGGAGTAATAATTACAAGAGGAAAATGCACAAGGATTTAGAGGGTTCAAAGACTGGACCAGTTCCCTAGCAGACACCTCAAAAGCCAAGGAAGTTTTACTTAATGTTTAGGAAAGAAAGTTTTACATAATGTTGAGCTCTTTTCGTGCTTAGCAAAAATCCTCAAGGAGTGAGGTGTGAATGCGGGCTAATTCCTGCAACCACCACTGAGTGTAGGGTATTTCTCCTTTTACTGCCAAAAGTGGCTAGGAGTACTAGCATCCATTTTCTACCAATTCAATTGTCTTCAGTCCTAACAAGACTTGGACTTTTTGATAGTTCAACGCCGCCGGAGTGGAATCGATGACAAGATATCCAACCCATAGAACATCTTCAACCCATCTCTCACTCTTTCTCCATTTTGGAGAATCAAAAGACATAATTTGTTTACAAAGGGTACTGTTTGGAGCACAACACTATTTACACACACTCTAATATTCCCAATTCTCCAAGATTTTTCAAATACACATTCATTTCTTTTTAAAACCACAAGTTTCCCTCCAAATCTGTAGTTTTTTATTGGGATAGATTTAGATATATCGAAGATGGTCGCATTCTAAAGCTATTGTCAGTACCTTTTAAAAGGTATCATTTTTCAGACATCCATCGAATCTATAGGTATATTGAGCTATTTGCAATTTACATAAATTCATTTTGTGAGAAAGTTTCCATATATGGAACTCAAACATCAGTTTCCATTTTGGAGGCCCAAAATGTTTATGGTTTGGAGCCTTTCAATTTTCTGTTTTGTCACATCAATTCGCTCTTTTGGAGTTTTGGTTCTTTGTACAGATGGTTTGAAGATGCTCTTAGAGTTTTGCACTCGTATATTGGGATCCTTAATTACATGCATGTGATTACTTGACCTTAGATATGTGCAAACTCATTCAAATCAGCGGTATCCACCCAGTACTCTAGAGTAACTTAATTCAACCCACTAAGAGTATCTCTAAGGAAGGTAGTATAATTTTGTGCCAAATATAGCTTTGGTGATACATGTGCCTGGTTGAAGAGCTCTTTTGGATGAGTTTAAGTTGTTTTATGGTGGAAAATGTGGGTTTTGCACTACTGCCATTTGTGGATTCCATCGTACATTTATTATACGAGTACTAATCTAAATCATTCATCTTGTAGAACCCGTAACAACATATATCCATGCCTAAAATGAGCTTGATAGAACATTGATCTATATGGAAAAAAAAAATTGGTTTATAAGATGCATGGACGACTATAGACAGTTTGAGTTTAAAATGATCCACCGTCCATTTTATAAATCAAAATTTAATTTTTGATATACCTATTGATGCCCAATCAAACTAATCTTTGTGGATATAATAATTTGCGGACTTTACAAGATGAACGATTCATATTATAAAAATATATATTCGATGGGGCCTACAAGCAGTGGCGGAAAAACCATAGATTAATTTTCACGCATGGCGAATAGAATTTAATTTCTCGTTGGATAAGTCTTTTCAATAAAACTCATCTAGAATTTATATCTTTATTTGTATCACATCTTAATTTTCTTTGTAAATTTACTTACATGACTATCACTACACGTAGAGACCCGTAAATTTTTTTATTTAGTGTTAATATTTGTAATTGAGGAAAGAGGGTGAAAATGGTGTGAATATGATTGTAGAGGTTAAATGTGCAAGTGTTTGGAAATCGTTGGTGTTAGTGTAATATGGTATGTTTGTGTATATATATGTGCCAGGAGAGGAGAAATCCCATTTTTTCCCCTCTCTCTCTCTCTCTCTCTCTCTCTCTCTCTCTTGGCTCTCTCACTCTCTTGGCTCTCTCACCATCTCTCAAAAACTAATCTCCAAACTCAAAAACCAAGAAAATTAACCTTCTTCCCGCCTTCCAATCGTGATTTGGAGCTCGTAATTTGTTGGCTTTAGCTCGGAGAGGAGGTTTTGGTCGAATTTAAGAGTTTCGAAGTCTAGGGCTTGTGCTATCTTCGGGGTTTTGCCTTCCAGACTCGAGGTAGGGAATTCTACCTCTCTTTATATGTTTTATGAGTGGTTTGATACTTGGATTCATGCTTGTAATGTTGCATTTGGGTTTGGATTGAAATCTGTCGAACTGTGAAAAATCATCTGAGATTTCCTGGTTCCTACTGATAAAACTCCTTCCCTACCGGTATAAATGGTCTCCTACCGATAGAACTTCCTTCCTACCAGTAGAAAACATGTGTAACTGAATTGTGTCCTTTCTGCCTCCATTTTGTACCGGTAAAACTTGGCTCCTACCGATAGAACTTTCTCTCTACAGGTAGAATATTAGTGTTTTCCCAGCAATCGATATGATTACTCTCCTGGATTGGATTTGTACCGGTAGGACTTCTCACCAATCGGTAGAGCTTCTTTGTTTTCCGAAAAATTTTGCACTCCATGTTCCAAGGTCGTGGTCCATCTCATGGGGTTATTATATGCTTGTTCTTGGGTTTAAGAATAATATTTCATGCTTTAACACTCGGTATCCAATTTGTTGGACTTATGAGATTTAATCGAGCTTTGAAATGAAAGTTATGGAATGATAAATATGAGCTTTTGCACGTTGAAATACGAACAATACACTTGAACATGAGCACGACGCGCGAACACTCGGGTCCCATCGACGAGTGAGTGCCTGGCAGGGGATATCGGGGTCTCATAATTAGCCCGGCAGGAGCTAATGCTCATATTGAACTCTCAAGGCCTAACCCTCAAGGTGAGCGCTTGGCAAGGGAAGTATGTCGAGATGAAGAATTGGTGATAGTTGGACACTTTGACCATGATAAGTTGTACTTACATTCGTTGTTGTTTGATTTCCTTCATTTGTTCATCCGTGTTGCTCATTTGAATATAGAATTTGCGTAGACTTTTCTATTGGGTAGTGTATTTCTAGCCTTAAATCATTTTCAGGTACTAACCCGGATCAGTAGCTTACATGACTGGAATGCTTGGAGAGTAGGCATACCTTTTGAAAGCTAACCAAAAGAGTTACCTATTCATCTTTGTAAATTTCTTTTGGAAGATGTATTTGTAACTTAAGTTATAACTCTTTGATTAAGGAATATTTGTAAACTCTTAACTCTCTTGAGACTTGATATTTATGTTAATTTGGGGCCGTTGAGCCGACGATGTAATATTCTGGAAACTTTTGGACTTTGAAATGTAACTATGGGAAATGGAAGAATGGTAAATCTTTGGGTTTCGTACGGGATATTGTGAGGGTTTATTTGCGAAAAATCCTTTATATTTATGTTGAAAATTGAGGACGCGACACTACAAGTTACAAACCACAAGGGTGCAATATTAGTTTGGAGTCCTAAAGGAGTATGCATGTTTCGCAACGATCGATTCACAAACAACGTTATTTCAATTCCACATTTTTACAACTGATAGGAGGAGAACGGAAAAACAAGAAAAGAAAAATAGTAGCAAGTAGCTTGCAGTAGCGAGATTCAAGTGCAAGCATCACCTCGGACATCTTAATCACCAAGGCTAACCTCTTTGTCTCGAATTAAGGTCGAGTTGTTGAGGCAAATCAACCCGTTAATCTGATTGACAACCCCCGTCCTCTGTGTGAGCGAGCGTGCGCCGGTTTCCACCCATTAATCTCACGCGGACAGCTCTCCATGGACGACAGAAACGATCCTCCGTCTTGGACCAGAACTTGGAACTCTGTCCTCGATCTGATTTCTAGCACGGTGATGGTTTCTGATGATGATTGTGCCAGAAGACCCCTTGCACATGCCCGATCCATACGTGGCCGCAACCCTGACATTGTTTGGGCGAGATGGGATACTTCTCTGATTGAATCCAAGACTAAGGGAGTGCCAAAAGTTCTAGAGAAAAGAGGAATTCTAAGGCTGCATTGCAGGGATCAGGAAGCTTTATGCGAGGCCGAGGCCTTGGAACTTGGTTTGTGGTCTACGGCAACGCCAGAAAGCAAATGCTTGGAAAAGAAATATCTGATTGCTAAGGCTGTTGCAGCATTAACCGTACGAGGGATGGTTTGCTTTGATTTTCCTTAACTGGCAGAAGCTGCTCCCGCCTAAGCTGTATGAATTTGTTCACGACAGTGTGTTTAAAACTATTTCGAAGTTTGTATTGACCGTTTGTATTTTACTTGGAGATGCTCATTGATAGTTACACAAAGTTCTGTCATCTCTAGAAACCACTTTACTCGAACATGAATATCCTCCTATATGTTTGTCACCCGCCATCTAGGGGTGCTAAACGAGCCGAGCAAGTGGTTTATCAAACTTGGTTTGAAATCTCAACGAGCTATAAAAATATGTTTGAGTTTAGCTTGTATATGAGATGAGCTAATCTTAAACGAGCTTCACTCAAGTCAAACACGAGCTGATCCCGAATAGGTTGAATTTGTTATACATTATAAACGAGTAGTAACTTGTTTGAGCTTGGTTTGAAATCTTATCGAGTTTCAAAAATATGTTCAAGCTTGGTTTGTTTATGTAACGAACCAATCTTGAACAAGTTTTTAACGAATGAACACAAGCTCAAACTCAAGTAGCTTAGTTCATTTAGCAGCCCTACCGCCTTCTAGAACAATAAATTGACTCATCGTTTTTGACAAAAATAAGCAAGACCAGATAGCGTGGTCTGTGCCAAACTGAGTAGAAGCAA
>BPLS01029076.1:8654-24271 GCA_019656275.1 Rhododendron kiyosumense | reverse complement strand
AATTCCAATCCTAATCCTAGCCAAAATAAATATGTTATTTACAATTCCTCCTCATTCTCAATTCCAATCCCAATTCTAATTCTGTGCAAAACAAACATAAATAAATGATTCATCCCCTCATTAATAATCTCACATCATTCTCAATCTCAATCCTAGCCCCACCTCATTACGAATCCCCCAAAACAAAATCTGCAATCCAACACGCCCTGAAAGTTTGTTCAATGTCCTTAGGGCATTGGTCCTCCTATATATTCCCAAAGTGCCCGAATTTAGTTCAAAATCCAGCGTAGGTTTCACATACTTTTACGAGAGAAAAGAGCAATTTGCACAAGGAACGGAATAATCTCAATAGAGCAACACGTACTTAACAAACTATGTACATCATGCGAAAGTCTTATTCTGATTTGGACGTGTTCGTTTGGAGTATTCAAAATCTCTACGCACGATCTCCAATAAATTAGCAATTGGAGAACAAATGTAGATGATGGAAGAAAAAGAAAATTTTCAAAAGGAAAAACAAATGCTCTGGTACCGTTTTCTTCTTTGTACTCTTGTTTTGCCCATGTATAATACTCCTAGATCTTGTCATAAATTTCATAGTACTAAATTTTCAAAACACAATTAACGGCTGCAAAAACATAAGCGTGCATGGGTGCAGGAAAAAACCAGTACCAAGGACTCGATAGTTGCTATCAATTCTTTTGGGGCCAATTTATGCTGAATTTTGCCTTAATTTTTAATTGGGAGCTCCCCTAGTAGGATAGTGAAATTGGTCCTCAAAAATTAATCAAGATGCACATAATTTGACCCCACATGGCACACATGAGCTATCAAAAAAAGAAAAAGAGAGGACTCGGGGCCCCACACTGGTGGCATGAGCGATAAAACTATTGTTTAGGGCCCTATTCTGCAAAAGGAAACAAGTACTTATTTTTCTAATAAGTCCTAATTTTTGAATGAAAAGTGATATATTGTGAAAGAGTGGCATGTCTCATATAAAATAAAAAATAAGTAGTTAAAAATAAGAATCTTAGCAAAACAAAGTTTTAAATGAGGCATGATTCTCTGTAAAAAAAACCACAAGATTTTCAGCCATTAAATTTAAAATATTAAAAAAAGGAAATGATTTTGCTATTATTTTTTGTTAATGTCACTCCCCTATAAAAGTGGCGTTAACAAAAAGAAAAGTGGCAAAATCAGCTGCCTAAATAAATCACACAATGCAAGGCCGAAAACCTCTCAGTTCAGCCGCATAAAAAAGAGTTTTCGGCGGAGAGTATGAAAATGAAAAACAAGCCACGTTGACATTAGGAAGTGCAAACTGCGAAGGAAATTTTTTTGCTCTGTCTTGGAACTTAAAATGTAGTTGGCGAAAAATTATTCGGTGGGAATCAAATAGTTAGTTATCATGCTCCTGGGCGTGGATCGGCATCAATATCCACCGATCATTTTCCTCGGATGCCGTAGGCCCCACATCCCAATCAACCAATCATGCTCCTCCAATGCGCTCTCTCTCTCCTTCCCTCCTCTCTCTCTCCTCAATAACATTCACAGTTCTCACAGTCGCCGACTTTCAACCAACAAAGTCTCCCTCCTGTCAGATTTTCGTCACCGACCACCGCATCCTCCGCCGCTTCAACCATGACTCATATCCTTCAAAATCAAATCTTCATTAAAATCTTCTTTTGTTTCAATTCCTCGTTTTTAATTCGATTAAAGATCGAAACTTTTACTTTCTCGAGTAACAATTATCGCTTTTCCGATTGAATGAAAATTTTCTACGCCTGATTCATCCCATCTATAAAAAATAAAAATAAAAAATCTCAATTTTGGATCAGGGTTTAAATCAAAGGCCGTCACGTAACGGGATTTTAGAGCTTTCCGCGATACTGTTATTTATATTTGTATATGGTGGATTTTGTTCGATACCGGCCCATATCTGGTTGAATCACCGCCGTTACGCTTCCGATGCCGCGATTTAAAACCCTGATTTGGATGTGATTATGTCTGTAATTTATTTATGGATATAGATTTGCATTGATTTGGCGTGGGTTTTCCTTGATTCGATTCAAACGCGGTAACCAGAGGGAGAAAGATCGAGAGAGAGCTCAGGCTCGAACCGGCGGCAAGGCTAAAGGCAAGGACGATGGATTGACCCCTGAACAGCGCCGTGAAAGGTTCGAATTTTTCCAAATATAAAAAAAAAATTCAATCTTTTTCTGTTTTTGCAGTAATTTGGGCTTGATTTGATTTGGGTTTTCCTTAGAAATCAATTTTTTCCTGTTTTTTGGATTAATTTGTGCTTGATTTGATTAGGGGTTTTCCTAGAAAAAAAAATCGATCTTTTTTCTTTTTTTTTTTGCATCAATTGTGCTTGATTTGATTTGGGATTTTCGCTTATCGTTGTGGATACGTAGGGATGGGAAGGCGCTTCAGGAGAAGGCCGCGAAGAAGGCGGAAAAGGCGGCCGGGAGTGGCGATGCCGGAGGTAAAAGCACCAAGAAATAACTGAATGGGGAATTTATTTTCATGGGGTTGCCTTTAATTCGATGTTGAATTTGATAAAGATGCTATTTTGGGGTTGGTGTTTTTGACCTTATGTATCGTGAGTTTCTTGTGTCCTTTGCATCTATTTTTGGTGTGAAGATTCAGTGTTTGGATTCTTGCAATCTGTTCATAGAATCATAGTTCGTATCCGTTTTGGGGAATAATGTTATTGTTCTGACACACTGGATTTCTTGTTCTGAAAACTACTCCGTATGTGGCCAACTCCAAATAAAATAAAAGTGTTCTCTACTTTGTCTGAGGTGCAGCTTGGATAATATTCTAGATTTCGACGCCAATGATGATGTATTTTCTATATGCTTCCGAATGTCGATAGAAGTTTAATAAATCTTTTTAAGTTGTGGATGAGAGCTCGAGCTCGCTAGTGTTTGTTTTAACTTGTTGGTAGTTAGGATGTATTATTGCTTCGACGAAAACATGCAATTATGCGGTTTTGTTTGGTTAGCATTTTAGTTTAGTTTAGTTTAGTTTTGGGAGTGGTTAGAGAGAAAAATAGAGTAATGATTGAAGAGATGGGTAATGATTGGAGGGAGATTGAGAGAGATGAGCAAGTAATAATTGGAGAAATAGGGTAATGATTGAAAAACTAAACTAAAATGGTAACCGAACAAGGTTCTTGATCCCAGAAGGAGAAAGATGCAGGATGTAACTGTAAGGCAAGAACATTTGATAATGAGATTCTTGCTTCCAAAAGGAGAAAGATGGAATGCCTGAGGATAGGAACATCCAAGCATGCAAATTACTGTGGTTCTCGCTTCCAAAAGGAGAAAGATACAGAAACCATTCTAGATACAAATTTCTGAGTGTGGTAAAAGAAAATTTTCTTTTTCTAGTCAGCACCGGGAGTTTTATTGGGTTGGAGCGGATTGGATCTGTTCTGCTTAGGGCATGGTGAATTCTGGTTCGCTTAAGTAGTTCAACAACCTTAAGAGGATGTGAAGTTCGGGCAAAGAGAACATCTCCCTTGTTAAAACCAAAAAACCTTTGTAGGAATGAGACTCTTTCACTCAATGAGTGACATGTGAGCGATAGTGTTACTAGACCCGCATAAGTAGTTTTACCAAGAATCGCAACACATGTATTGTACACCACTTGAATGGTCTAATACAAAGATCTATCCGCAAGAATCATGGGTGCTTAACTTATTGAGCTGCTGGGAGCCTCAGAATTGCTTAGGGCGACTCTGCACCAGTCTTATTGCTGTCCATTCTGGTATTCCAAACGGTATACTAACCAATCTAGGTTTCTGGCATTTCAGTTTCATTATTTATTCAAAAAAAATACGAACAAAAGAAGAGGAGAGAAAAAATTCAGAAGATTATGGGCGTGTTTTATTATCGCTTGTACAATATACTTTACCTTTCTTTCTTCTATATCTTTAATTGCCATAACTTTATTATCTTACTCAATGCTATTTTCTGCCCATCTGTGTACATCGTGTGTAGTTCGTATGATTTTGTTATTTTGTAGTAACTACTAATTTTGGGAAAGTACGTTATTATGTTAATTTCTAGAGTCAATATACACATATTTGGCATATCTATGGAAGGGAAATATCGCAGGTAATGTACTGGTAGCAAAGAAGGTAATAACTAATGAGCAACTTTTGTACAAGCAAAATTTAAGATGTTGATGTGCTACTGTTTAGTAGTGGAAAGCATCTTTTTTGAGATGTATGTTGGACTCTGCGAATCTACTATATTTACTCGTAATTAACAGATAAATAGTTATTAAGATTTTAGAGAAAAAAATTGATATTGGTGTATTTTGGCTACTCTTGCTTGAAATCACTGTTCGGGAATCTGGCCTGGGAATTGTATGGTGCGTAGTAGGGTTGTGCAGGGGTTGGGCGGGTCAGTTTTGACCTGAAATCCGAACTCGACCCGACCGTGTTGAGTAGAACATTTTAGGACCTGCAAACCGACCGCATAGGTGGTAAGAACCGTCTGCGAGCCCGATTCTTTACTTCGGGTCGGGTCCGACCCCACAGGTAAGGAACGCACCAACCCGAACCCCAAATTGAAATCTGATTTTTAACATAAAGTAAACCCGCACCCGTCTGAACCACATGTTCAACCCCGCCCGAGATCCTTTTCGGGTCGGGTCGGGTCCGCTGGGTTTTTGCACACCCCTAGTGCGTAGATTCTTGCTTAGATGTGGTTAAGATGCTTTTTCAGTTCTTCTATAAGTATCTGAGTTTTATTTGCGCATCTTACATTCTTATTTTTCCGAGTACTTGTATCTCTACCTGCACTTTTTCCATGGACTCGGATGCTCGCATATGTCTGAGTGTTGGAGTCATCTAACCTCCATATCAAGGACACAGCGATACGTCATAGTACTATTCAAATTTGTCGATGTATTTCTTTAATTTCCTCTAGTAAATACTAGTGTTTACGAAGTGCCGTAGGTCACATTTCATGCATGCTATAGGAGTTCCAGTTGTAGTTCATGGTAAATTGAAATTACAGAATACAATTGTTGGGTGAATGTCCAACTAAAAAAGTTGGAAAAGGCTCCCATACCCTTGTCTGAGTGTCGACTGCCCGACACGGATATTTTAGTTTTGTAGATGAAGGACCCATGTAACATTAGTCCGGCATAACCAATAAGAAAACAGGAGGAAATCGAAGCCATAAAATAACTCTCTCTCTCTCTCTCTCTCTCTCTCTCTCTCATCTGTTTGAAAAATCGTTGTCGTTTGTCTAAAAGCTCATCATCCTCTTGAAAAATCATCCTATTGTACTTCTACAATCCGATGCATGAATATATCTGCCTCTCATGAGCATCAGTTGTATGCAGCCGGAGCTGTTCCGGATCAACTGATCATGCTTCTTGATTACTGGTAATTTATTCCGTTTATCAATTAATACGATTATCGACAAATGTGCCAAGGGGAGAATTGAAATGCACATATGTAATTTGAAGGGGTTCCATTTCAGAATTGCGAAAGGTAAGGTTCCAGATGGACGCAAAGCATGATGTATATCGGTATAACATTCAGTTCATCTTTGGTTTCGCCTTCTAGCATTCCCTCTCATACTGTGTGAGAATTGCCAGAAGTTTGTCTTCCAGTGTTGTAGCACAGTAATACAAATTGTGCAGCGAAGAGTGCAAGAAATCCCGAAAACATCACTAGCTTGTACTCTGACCCTATTGGGGCATGAGATTGAAATTCCCTGTCTGTGAATCAGCAATGATATTTACTCGCGTATTCAAGTGTCCGGTACAGAAAATGGTGATGGTACTTTTTTCTGAATAAAGGGTGAATATACCATCTCTGCTTCTTCGATTATCATGCATTTTTCTGGGTATCAACTTTGCCAAGGTTTTCACCGGTAAAGCCACCTATGCCACCACATTCCTCAGCTCAACTTCAATTGTAAATATTTTCGTCGCAAGTACATTCGGAAATAAACCACAAAACCGAAGCTTTTTTTTTGGAAAGCCAACGTTCGGTATTTGGACGTGGCGAAGCAACATAACCAAAAAATTGAGAAGAAAACTGGAGGCAACGCAATTGATCTCGTGACGTGATGTAGGCAGAAACTTTTGTGCAAGGTGTCGCCTTCTCAGCCGTCAATGATATGGTAGTGTACGCTCAAAGAAAAATGCAGGTACTGAGTAAAGCAACCAACCCCTAAATCCAAAACTCGAAATACAACAGCAACTTTCTTGGTTCCAAAGATCATGCCAGTGATAAGTACCAGGGCAGATCTAGAAACCACGGATCTGAAAGCCAACGTTTGGTATTTAGACGTGGCGAAGTAACATAACCAAAAAATTGAGAAGAAAACTGGAGGCAACGCAATTGATCTCGTGTCGTGATGTAGGCAGAAACTTTTGTGCAAGGTGTCGCCTTCTCAGCCGTCAATGATATGGTAGTGTACGCTCAGAGAAAAATGCAGGTACTGGGTAAAGCAACCAACACCTAAATCCAAAACTCGAAATACAAAAGCAACTTTCTTGGTTCCAAAGATCATGCCAGTGATAAGTACCAGGGCAGATCTAGAAACCACGGATCTACTTGACGAATTAAAACATAAATTGCATGCGTACACAGCAGTACCTGGAAATTTCAAAAGATATGGAACAAATGCAAGCTGGTCATCGTTCGCAGAAGCAAAATCATCTTTTATTGCAATCTGGTCATAACAATCTGGCTTCATTCACCAACTTTATACTCCATACAACAAATTGAATGCAGAGAGAGAGAGAGAGAGAGAGAGAGAGAGAGAGAGAGAGAGAGAGAGAGGTACATGTTATCCACAAATGTCTATTTGCAGAGTGGAACGCCTACAAAGCTACTACATAACGTGACTAGAACGGATTACTGTACAAAAACAAAGAGAAAAACGTTTCCTATATACCTGATTCACAGCAATTTGGCCTCTGGAGAAAATGATCCAGCAAACTGCCCACCTCTGACGAAATTGATCACAAGGCTTCTGTGAAAGAGAACCCCACATTGCTGTTCAACCAATCCAGCAGACTTGGATCGAACTCAAAATATTGGAAGACAACCAATACGGAACCTCAGATAGCCATTCCTGAAGGGCTAACAAACTCGGGGTACCTAACCATTATGTCAAAGCAGCTCAAAATATTCAAGCATATATTTAGCCACTTGATTACAAAGAAAGAAAAAAAAAATCGAGAAGATTTATTTTTCCTTGTTTGGATGTGTTGGAAAACTGGAAAAAGGACAGTGAAAATATGGAGGGGGGGTGGGGGTGTTAATAGGAGGAAACCTTCCTAACCACCACACGAAGAACGAGAGGGAGAGAATTAAACCAACATTTCGTAATGAAATATTTTTGTTAATTCTTTTCGATGGCCACAGAAAGTGCATGCGTGGACAAGATTTTATGAGATGTATTTATGGGACCCACTTTTAAAAGATTTTGTCCATCCGCAAACTTTCTATGGGCGGTTTTTTGGCCAGGCCGTAGATTTATCCCACCCCTTTCTTGTTCTTCATTCTTTTCTCTTTCGCCTTTTCTTTGCCCTCACTATTCCTGCCACCAAAAAGACACTGCATTTGAATTTTGAAGCATCAAAACTCGTACCTTAGGAGCTTTTGTGAACTCCTATAGACACACTTCGACAGCGCTTCTTCTTTGACATAACCTGAAAACAGAAATTCAGGGGTCAGGCAATAGTTTTTCAGGGAGCATCCAAGAGTATCAAAAGAATCTTTAGCAATTAATGATAAGGGACGAACTGGTTGGTAAAGAAGGAAAGAGTCCCTTCTCACACTATCTGGAAGAGAACCTTTACCAAAATCATTACTTCCACTATGTTTTGCTTTGAGTAACATCATAACACTAGGCAAATCAAAATTTCTTTATCTGGTCATCAATTTCCAATAGTATGAGTAGGCTTTTTAAGCTTGTCTTGTTAGAAATTTAATTAGTTTCCTCTGCAATGCTACCAACTCAACAATCTCCCAGTCCTTGAACGGATGTCTATAGATACATTTTAGAGCATCTGCTCCACTCTATGCAAATTGCATGCCACCACTCATCCCCAATAAAATGGAAGAATGAAGTCCACATCCCCATCACTATCGTTCTCATTCAAGTAAAAACCACATCCCACAAAAACCCAACTTTAAGACTTTCCCGTAGTCCATACCATGATTCACATTATAACACACCTATGCTAATTCTAAAATAAACCACACGTTAGAGGGAAAAACCAAACCTTCAGAAAAGAATCAATCTGTTAGTACAAGATGTTGTAAGTCATAGATAATATCTACTGGTAATAAGAAACCACTCCAAGGTTAGCAAAAAAAAAAAAAAAAGAAACCACTCCAATACACCAGAAGTAAGCATATTTATCAATCATCAAAACAAACTATATTTGTACAAATACAAGATGAAAAGGCAGTAGGCTACAGATCTACAGATGGATCAACACAATGAATAAAATGTTCTCAAAGATGTCATCTAATTAGCCCATCAAATCTCACACAACAGTGAAACAAAAAGACGCATTAAAACAAATGACTGAAAGGTGGTTTTCCAAGGAAAAGAACTGTAACAGATTGGACTACAACTACTAGAGTAAGCAAGCTTTAATCTTAAGTAACTGCTCAAATGAGATGTCAAATTAACTCGTCTCCAAGACTCTAAACAGGCAGGGGCACCGAAGAATAATATCAGTTCCATGACGTGACGAGTTAAGTCAATCATCCAAAGATAACAACAGTACACTAATCAATGCATAAACCATGGCTCCAGATTCTGGATGTAGTTTGCTGTCAAAACAGAAACATGCAGCAGAACACATTACTTTGGCAGTTTGGCACACCAAAGTCCAAACTTTTTGACCCATCATAGTTTCTATTCTAAACGATTATCTGAGACACAGCCTACCAAATGGTTTTCCCGTTAGAAAAAAAAAAAACTTAATGCCACCAACTTACACCAAATGTTTTACCAATCATATGCACGACCCTCACCTCATTTGATATGCTTTCTCACACAGTTCCCTCAGTCTATATTTTAGTTATCATCTTTAACATTTTCGACTCTAACTTTACTACGTATTCAAAACTTTCTTGGCTATTTTTTTTTTTTACGCAAGTGCACCCCCTTGGTGACCAAAACAGCTAGTCAGGCAACCAGTTGTGCTTTCTCCATATCAAAAAACAAATACTAAGTTACCAAGTCGGGTGAAGTTGCACCCATGTCGACAGCAAATAAGCCAAAGCTCAGCTCCTCCCAACCAAAAACACATGCTAGTCCATAGAGGTACTGTCTAAACGAGACCTCATCACATGTAGTCTTATATACGGAAGGGCCCCAAGGTACTACCTAAGGTGGTATACAATTAGGTTTCATTTGGTTAAAATCCTGCATCCGTCCATGGCAGTGTATGAATGCTCGTGGGGAAAGATCAACCAATAAACTTCCAGCAGAAAGTATAGAGATCTGAGAGAACTCCATAACGGCAGCAAATTTGGTCATACCTTGGAAAATGGTAGTGGCAGAGAAGTCTGGCGCACAGCCTTTCTTGGTTCTGTTAGCTGTCGAATCTCTCTAAGTTGGCGCGTTATATCTTCAAGAAGTTGTAGTTGAAGCTTTTCCCTTTCAAGAGGCTCCATAGAGAAATTAAGTTTCTCTCTTCCTTCTTGCACAATCCTCAACTTTTCTCTGAGCCACTCCACTTCCGTGTCAATTTTCAACCTTTCATTATCAACAGCTGACATGGAACTCCTCCGCAGATCAGAAGAAGTAGATTTGCACGATGAGCCACCCAAAGGTGGCAGCCCCGCAGTCATGATCGAACTACTGCTTCTGTTGAAATTTGGCTTGGTGTCCAACCAATTAGAGCTTGGAAAATCGGTTACACCATCTTTTCTCTCAATGACAGAAGCATCTAATTGTGCATCACTTCTTCGGTGAACATTTGAAGCATCGCTGTCCCAGAGTGGTTCATTATTTTTGTCTCCATCTATAACATGGACATCATGTACATGAGCCTGCATATCGAGTATCATGTCTTCAGGACTTCTGCTGCCCTGAAATGCATCATTTCGATGCCGCTTCAAAATTTCACCATCATTTGGAATACGTACAACATTTACATTATGATTTTGAATAGTTTTTGTTTCTGTTTCTTCTTGTAGATTGGCATTATCATTTTGCTCTTGGTCTTCACTTTCTAAGTAAAGGGTTATTTCAGAAAATTTGTGTTTTCGCGAACTACCTGACATGTGTGAAAACTTGTTGTCTAGGTCTCCCTGCTTTGAAATATCAGCTTCTTCATACCATGAACATTTTTCCTTCTCAAAAGATGAGACCTCATTAACTAAAGTTTCATTTTTTATAATTTCCTTCATGTCAATGGATTCACTAAGCTGCTGAAGCATCAGAAATGGATCTTCACCCATATCAAATGAAGAAGCAAGCCCATCTCTCTGTGTGTTTACAATATCTGGGATATCATTCGGTAACTGCTCATTTCTATTATACATCTGCCTATAAGCTTCAACTTCCTTTTCCAAAAAATGCTTCTCCAACTCCCTCCTCACAAGGATTTCTTTGAGGATGTTCATTTCTTCAGCATCATAAGCTGATTTCTCTTCTATTATTCTCTGGTACTGCCGAGCCTCCATTTCAATGGATGCCTTCTCCTCTTGTAGACGCAGTATCATAGCCATGGCCTCATCTGCAGCGGAAGCAGCAGCACTTCTCTCCTTCTCTAGCTCAAGGAAAAGAGCAGCACGACCTGCATGCTCTTCCTCAAGCGCTTGCTTCAATATTCTTATGGTGTTTTGCTCATTACCATCATAACCCAGCTGCATTTGCACATTACTCTTTATCTCTTCAAAAGATGATTCATTTCCCTCATATGGCTGATATTCATATAGTGGTTCGCTAAACTCAACGCCTTGTGATGCTTTCTCGTCAAAGTTTGTAATACTCAGAGCTTCATCATCATCTGCAGTCACAAAACAAGAACAATAGATATGTCAGCATCTAATTAGCAATAACCTAGGCATGGATCTATGAATGCTACCATTTAAGTTCCAAAAAACGCAATTTGAAACTGATACACCTAAACTCAATTTGTTAACCCTCGCCATACATGTACCAATGGAAGTGAATTTCCTTAAAACAATGCAACTTCATGTTTCTTTTTTACCCCAGTTTATTTTGTCTTGCTTCTTTATCGTCATTGTTATTTTGCATTCAATCCATCCTAATTTAGAAAAGAGACCAAAATTGCATAATCCATGACTCAAAATACTGAAGACTCCAAATGATGTTCAATAAGTGATCAACTAAGTATGAAATACAAAAGAAAAAACTCTCAAAATTATTAGAAGCCTATAACCAAGTGGGGATTTCTTTCCCGAATAGTTTATGTAGTTCTTTTGATTAGATCCTAGGGGGAGTTCAACCCATGGAAAATGAAAGGATGTACAGGACGATAGGAAAGTGTTAGTCCTTATAAGCACAGAAGAATAAAGCTTAATTCCTGTCAACTACGGGACTCCCTATCTCTCTACCAAATCTTGGCTTCACATTCTAAATGTTAAAGGTTTGATGTTTTGGTTCATCATCCTCCCCTACACCCCTGTAGGACACCCCACGGGGTCCCTGGATCACATCTTCCAACCCATCTACTGTTCCATAACCAGGCCGGGATCATGCACTGCATCCCTTTTAGGGACTGTTTTTATGCCTTGGTCAGGGAACAATTCCAGGTCCCTTCTTGAAACCCCGAGAATTTATGAATCCATTTCTGAAAAACCAATTGAAGGATTCCAAAACTAAGGACTTTCAAATCCCTTTTTGGTTTTAATTCCTTGATTCCCTTTCCATGCCTTTTGCCCTTTCCCATGCGTGGCCTGAACTTTTACAAACTTCCCAAGACATAATTTCACCAGAAAAGATATCTTTCATTTGGGGGTCTCAGAATGCAGAGAGGTGATTGTTCAAGTTAAGTTTCCGTTGAGAACCCTATATAGGGAGTGAGAGGGGACATATAACCCCTAGATTTTTTGGCTTTCCCTATTCAGCTAAAACATTAGCAGTGTCAACGTATGTTGATTTTGAAGACACACCCACATTCAGATATCAGTTTCCACGTATACAACATTAATGCCCAATCGTTAGCTTTTCACTTTTAATGCTGGCTCTTTGATACAGGTATAATAAAACAAGCTGGCATGCAAAGATGCAAAATTCCAGGAAAAACTAAGAAATCAATGGAACAAATCAAGATCACAATTGACACTCACTGTTAAGGCGATCAGCACCAGCTCCAGAATCAACAGGCAGCGATCTGCATTCAATGGCCTTGTTACCAATCTGATTAATGCTTGAATGTGACTCAGCATCTCCACTAGAAGGGTCCATACTCAATACAGGAGAAACTTTCGCATAATCTACAGGAGAAACTTTCGCATAATCTGCACAAATTTTCCGCCGTCTCCTAAGACGGCTGCTGCTTGGCCTCTGATTTACAATCCCCTTCCCCTTAATATCAAACCTTCCTTCTTTAACATGGACTAATTCATTCCCTGCATCAATCCCCTTGGCAGATTCATTCCTCAAAACCAAGTCCCTCTCCCCCACATTGGCACCCGACATCGAGCTACATGACGGCTCGCCTACCATTTCCAAAAAACCATTAACACAATTTTTGTCTCTATCTCTAATCAACTTCAAATTCAATTGGTAATCATGGTCTTTCGGCCAAATAGAATCGAAAGGGAACTTGCTCTTCACAGACAGTTGGACCGAAGAGACCGACTCTACTGGGTAATCAACTAAAAACCTCTGCACGCAGTAATTGCTATTGGGGGAGCCAAACAAGCCATTACAAGGGCAAGGTAGACTTAATCCAAAGAAACCCAGAAATTTCGATGCAAAAAACGCAAAAGTTGATGCACAGAGCAGTAGATATGCAATAGCAAGATCAAGAAAAGCACCCACTAACCCAATAAACGTCCATGAGTGCATAACCTGGCATGCCATTTGATTTCTGCAAAATCCCTAACTTCTCATTTAAGATCCAGCTCCAGATAACCACCACCAAACCCCCTTGTTTGGTTCCAGAGAAAACGTGGGAAAGACAAAAGAGAACAACTGAATCAAGCCTCAGCAGAATCTGTTGACTTCCCTAAGAAAAAACCCAGTAAGCAAAACTTTTAAGTCAACAGACAAGTCTTGAATCATAGGAATAAAAGGTAACACAAAATTTGCTTTTCGTCACCTCAACTTTCTAGGCCAAAACGGATGATAATTTACAGAAACCCACAAATATTAGAGAGATATATACACAATTAGCACCAGAGAGAGAGAGAGAGAGAGAGAAAGAGAGAGTTACCAATTGAGAAGAGAACCTTTTAATTCCTCTTGTAGTTCTGCTAACTTCTTGTTTGTTAAACTTCTCTTTCAAGAAGCTCTGAGATACCTACAGGTGCTGACAGATATCTGTACATGTACCCAAAAGAATATATATGTATTTACATTAACTACGTTTGGTTTAACGCTCTGAAAGTAACTTTTAACTCTCGGCATAATTTTTAATAAATTTTTCTCTCTATCTTTCTCCACTCATTATCATTCTCACTCTCAAAAATAATTTTCTAAAATATAAACCAAACAAAGCCAATATATATACGAAAATCTTTTTCACTAGTTGTTTACAGCGCTAATCATGGCCGTCCAAAAGTATTCTGAACGGTCCGGATGTTAATGAAATTTTACCGAGAAAAATTGACCATTCAAAACACTTTTGAACGGACGTAATTGGTTGCGGCAATAAATTAACCACTTCGCTGTAAATAAGTTTATCTCACAATAACTATATATATATATATATATATATACACGGGCAGTTCCGGGAATCCTCTAAAAAATCTTCAAAATCTTAATCTCATAGTTTCTGATCAAATTTTGATGATCCGGGCCGCTCAACCAAATTTTGATGATAAGTTCATATATTATATATGATGAAAATATAAAAATATATGTAGAGAACAAAAGAGAAGCAATATACCGAGGAGCTTTTGTTGTTTGTTCACATGGGAAGAGTAGCCTTTTTGTTGTGGATATGTTCGAAGTTGATACGGCGTCGTTGAGCAGCCGACTCATTCGTCGGCATCGTATATGAACTTATCAGTCCAACCGTTACCAACACACGTTTTGTCGTGTTTTCGCATGTGGCCTGGATTCCTTACCCTCTCATGGGAAAATTATCAAATCCTTTTGGTCTACCGTCACGCGGTGATCTTAAGAAGTTTTCTCATATCGGTACCCCATCGGTTCAAAGACCGTCGGTACCAATTGTAGAACTCATCAACATATTTCATGTTGTTTATATCTCTCGTACAACCATTTGATGAAACGTTGAGGGAAGTGGGGTAAAGAGCAAATTCTACTAGAAGTTCTCTTGAGCTAATAGCCACTGCGGCAGGTTTAATATGATCTAGTATCATTAATAAGTAGTTTCTTATTAGGGTTAGTTCACGTTATATTTTCTGTCTTCAGTATTTTTTTTACTACAACTTACCTTTTGTAATTTTTTTCTAACTTTTCGTCGTAATTTTTAAGATTAATTGTTCGTCTTGACAAGAAAAATCGAAAGATATGAAAATATAGACTGAAGTTGAAAAAGTGTCCATATAACTATTAAGAAGACACTATAAACAAAAATAAAAATAAATATCATTTGTTTGGTATTTTTCTGGCTTCAGTAAACTTTTTTTGCTATGGATCATTTTTTTTTTTTTGGCATTATAGACTCGTCTCGTCAAGATAGATAATTAATTCAAAAATAATGATTGAATTTAACAAAAATTCAAATAAATATAAATAAATATAAATAAATACCAAAAATATAGCGGGAACTCACGCTCAATCTCCAATTTATTACTACTAGGAACAATGATTGACGTAGGAGTTCCTCTAAGTGTTGCAATTGACGGAGCGACTCTCAAATGAATTTTCAACGCACTTGGTTGCGTTCTACTCCATCACAAAGTATGTGGCTCATATATCATCGCTCATGGAATAGACTATGGAGCACCACCAGATGACGGTGCTTCAGGAATACCGGAAAACCACTCATGGGTGTCTTGTGGTTCACGCGCGATGCGAGAGGGTAAAGAACAACGAGAATCAGGAGAATCTTGAAGGGCTAAAAATAATCAATACTGTAATTATAGAAAATTATTGGTACAATAAAGTGGTTTGTCCCTGCCGCCCGAGAAATTTTTCAGTGCCAAGTGGGCACGGACCACATGGTACTGAGCACGCATCTCAGCCGTCTAAACGTATTTTAGACGACTTAGATTTCAAAACACGTTTGGACAGCCGAGATGCATACTTGGCACCATGTGGCCCGTGCCCATCCAGCGCTGAAAAATTTCTCCCGCCGCCCATTGAATACAAGGCTACATTTTTTTTTTAATTTTTTGGTTACTATTGAAGAGGTGCCCCACGTTCAAACGGAATGAGAAACCCACCTCGAGAACAATTGGAATCGCTCAATTTATTCAACGGTCATTGAAAAAGATCATCTTA
>BPLS01029074.1:0-11277 GCA_019656275.1 Rhododendron kiyosumense | reverse complement strand
GGTTCCCGAGTATCCTCACAATGGTTCCGCCGCACCGGGTTCCCATTGGCACACAATTGCATTGGCTCCTCTCCGCGGATAACCAAGTCATACCTCACCATGGTTCCGCTGCTCTGGTTTCCCATGGGAACGCACAATGGTTCTGCCGCTCCGGGTTCCCATTGGCACACACCCTCACAATGGTTCCGCTGCTCCGGTTTCCCATTGGAACACACACTACTCACGTAATACCTTGAAATGGTCATTACGTAGTTTCAAAAATATTTCCATCATCGGAAAACACTGTAATAACTCTGAATTTTATGGAATAAAAATTTATTTTTATTATTCGAGTTATTTATTTTTATCGCTGGAATTGCGTAAATTCTTGAATTTTGCCATAATTGCACTTTGGTCCCTCTAGTTTCAATTCTTGCGCTTTAGTCCTACTTAGCAAGCCTAGTTAGCATCCGACTATCCGGTTAGGGTAACTAAACCGAAAAGTTTCCTAGTCTTGGCAAAATGACCGTTTTGCCCCTCGTTGGAACTTTTGAACCTTTTGGACCCTAGACTTTATATTTTAATATCCATTTTCTTTTAATCTTTTTGGATTATTTCTTTGACCATTGGACAATAATGGTTAGGGGGATTATTATCCATTGGGTAATAGAATCCCAATTGTTTATATTAAAGAATAAACTTACTTTATGGTACTTTTTAATTACTTTATTATTTTCTTTGACCTAATAACTATTATCCATTGGATAATAGATGTTAGGGGGAGTTTTGTCCATTGGACAAAGGGGTTAATCTTCCTAAGTGCCATTAGACCATTTAATTAATTACTTTCCTTAATTTGGGGAAAAGTACTATTACTTTAATCAAAAAGTAAATAGTGACCAAAGTACCCTTTAATTATTCTTTAATGGGATTTTTCCTACTTTTATACATATATATATATGTGTGTGTATATATGTATTGTACCTAGGATGATTATTCTAATGCCTAATGTACCCTAGAATTAATTAGTAGTTGGGAAGTAAATCCTAGCCTTTATTCACCTTGGATTTCAAAGTACCCTAAAACCATTTGTTTATTTGATTTTCTTACACTTGTATGACACATATGTATACATATATATGCTTGTATCTTGCAAGAGGAGAGAGAGAGAGGGAGAGAGAGAGAACCCGAGAGAGAGAGAGACAGAGAGAGAAGCCAAGAGAGAGAGAGGAGAGAAAGGAGAGAGAGAGGAAGGAGAGAGGGAAGGAGATTTGATGTTATTCTTGCTTTGATTTGTGAAGTGTACTTCAAATCCAAGAGATTTATTTCTTCCAAAATCAAATCCTTACACCTTTGTACTCCAATATTTTCCTAGCAAACTTCTCAACCATTGGATTGTGTACAATTCTCATCTCAACCCTCCAATTGTTCCAAGGATCTCACCAAGGTACACCATAGCCTTACAACCTAGGATTTCCATTGATTTTTCCTTGATTTTCCATTAAATTTGGAATTTTCTTAACCCTTGGATCATGTACCAATCTCATCTCATCCTTCCAATTGATTCAAGAATCCAATCTAGTACTAACCTAGCCATGCAAGCCTAGGATTTTTCCTTGATTCATGCTTCAAAGTTGGATTTGTTTTGATTTAAAATTGGGGAATGAAGAGAGAGAGAGGGGCCGGCCAAGAGAGAGAGAGGGGCACCCCTTGCCTATAAATAGAAGCTCATTCTTCACTTGAAAATCACACCTCAAAGCAATTGCTCCTCATTCTCTCTAGAAATTCCAAGTTTCTTTGTTTTAGTTCAAAGTTCTCTTTGTTTTTGTAAGTTCTTGAGCGAAACCCCCGAGCCACTTCCAAAACCACCCGACGGCTCTAAAAGTAGAGTAGTAGTAGTTAGTTAGTTGTTTCTAGGGAAAGTTTTCCAAAACTTTTCCTTTCGAAGCAATCGGAGGGCCGTTACGCAGCCGGATTTCACCCGACGTTCAAGCCACCGCCAAGAAGAACGGTAGTTAATCCTATCTATTTTGTAGTTATTTTAGTAGTAATCTTATTTAGTTTTCAAAAGCTTACTTTGATTTTGTAAAGAAGTTGTGATCTTACTTGAAATTCTCTACTTACTTGTTAAAAACTTAAAAGTGACTTTGAACGTGGTTTGAAAAGTAAAAATGCATGTTTATGTTATCCATGGTATTCAAGCATGTTACGTGGCTTAGATGTTGATATTTTACTCTTTCGAAGTTGAAATGATGCATGTTGTTTGTAAAAAGTCTCACACGCGGAGTCTCACATGCAAATGTGACACGAAAACCAAGAAAATAGAAACATGGCACCTAGGGTGTGTTTAACAAGGTTGTTGTGTTTTTCCGGTTGGAAAATATCTTCGAAACTACGTAATGACTATTTCAAGGGTATTACGTAAGTGTGTGTGTGTGCCAATGGGAACCCGGTGCGGCGGAACCATTGTGAGGATACTCGAGAGTCCGGAACGGCGGAATCGAGGTTGGGTGTGTTGTCTTGGTTATCCGCGTTACGGAGCCAATGAAATGTGTGCCAATGGGAACCCGGTGCGGTGGAACCATTGTGAGGATACTCGAGAGCCCGGAACGGCGGAATCGAGGTTGGGTGAGTTAAAAAGGTGTTTTTGGTAAAAGTGTAACAATGAAAAGATTAACGATGAGTCAAACGCCAACGGTAGTTACAAGCGAATGTCAAACATGTTAGCTTATTGTCTTTTATCCCTGCGTGTATACTTATCATGTGGAAATCGATGTTAGTAAAGTAGGATTTACTATTGGGCTTTAGTAGCTCATGGTGTTGCCTTTGTGGTGACCCTGGCATATATAATATATGGGTGGTGACGCCGGTATAATATGTCAGATTTGATAGATGAACAGGGCGACCTATTCACTTTGGAGGCGTACGGAGCCGAGGAACTCGCTAGGCTGGAGGAGCAAGAGGAGCCGTAGTATAGGACCTCTTAGTTTCTTTTTGTTATTTCTGAACTTCAAATGCTCCTATGTGAGCCGTTTGTAATAATGAGCAGTGACTCAATATTTCTGTAATAAATTTCCTTATTTAACGTACCTAAAATTTAGGGGCGTTACAAACACATTCTTCTTGTTAAACCACACCTTAGGTGCCATATTTCTACTTTATCATTTCTCGTGTTTCGTTACATGCAAAGACTACGCGGTAGGGCATTCCACATACGCAACAACAAAACATTCAACAAGATCATCCAACTCTATTCTATACCATAAGCAATACAAGCAATCCATGTATGCATGCTCATAACCATCGTAAAGATCAAAATACAAATACTTGATATGGAAAGCAAATAAAGATAACTTACTTTGAAATGGAAGATAGCGAGATCTTACATATACATAGGGATAGGGTGAGAGTATCCTACCTTGATCCGAAACTAGTCGGGGCCGAATAAGCAAGTTGGAAAATTCTACGAGTGGTGAAACTCCAAATCTGGACCGAACTTCGAATGGCTGTAACTCGGTCAATCTTTGGCCGAATAGAGTCGTTCTTGGGTAAAAATCGAAGCTCTAGAAATTCTCTACAACGTTCATGAAGGAAGTTGATCCTAGAAATCATTCTAAGTAGGAGAAAAATGGGTATAAAGGAAGTGACAGTAATCTGTCTGGAAATGGAAATCCGAGATTTTTACTGAACTTTGAATGACAATATCTTTGTCATTACTTAACCGATTGGGGTGGTTCTTGGGTCTAACTTGAAGGTCTTGAAGTGCTCTACAACTTTCCCGAAAGAAGTTGGTTCTAAAAACTACTCTAAGCAGGAGAAAAATGACGATTTCCGAAGGGCTGTAGGCTGCCAGGAATAGTTTCTAGAGAGAAGGAAGAGCAAATGAGAAGGTGTGTGTTCAAATGGCAAGAGAATGGCTCTATTTATAGGCCAAGGCATGCCCTCTCCCTCTCCCTCTCCCTCAAGGCCGACCCCCCCCTCTCTCTCTACCTCAACTTTTGACACTTGCCATGCCAAACAGAAAGATCAAGGCCTAACCTTAGGCTTGCATGGCTATATTGGTCCTTTGGATTTGATCTTTGGGAGATTTGGTGGTCAAGAAAGAATAAGTTGTACAAGATTTTGTGTTAAACAAATCAAGGAAGTACATGGAGGACAATGGAGAGTTAATTCCCTAGCTAGGAAGGAAGATTCACCCATGGATTTGAAAGATGTAGGAAGATCATGGAAGGTACAACCAAATCCCTTTCTTCTTTCTTCCCTCCTTCCTTCCTCTCTCTCTCTCTCTCCTCTCTCCTCTCTCCCTCCTCCCTCTCGGCTCACTCTCTCTCTCCTCTCCCTCTCTTTCGGCCTCTCTCTCCTCTCCCCCCCTCTCTCTCTCTCTCTAGTACACTATATATAAAGTACAAGAAAGATATGAAAGATACATGAACTTTTGGTACTTGATCCAAAAAGACTAAAAGGCTAAGTTTTACCCATTAAACAAGTCAATTAGAACATGGTACTTAGGCAATTAAATAATCAACCAAGTACTAAATTAATATATACATAAGTACTTATGTATCAAGGAAGAATCAAAATCCAATAAAAATAATACCAAGGGTACTAATGAAATCTTAGGATTTTAAAGGCTACTAAGTACTTTCCAATTAAAATAATGGGTACTTGACACATAGGGTTAAAAGAAAATACTAAATTAATAACCCATGTGCTTGGTTGGAAGGCTAACACTTTTACTCAATGGATAATAACCACCCTAACTTTTATCATCCAATGGATAATAGTTGCTAGGGAGATTAAATATTAAAATAATCCAAAAAGGTACTTTAAAGTAATCAAAAAGTTACTTTTTAATATTCTTAGTACTTTGACCAAGTATACAATTAATATAAACAATTGGGGTTCTATTATCCAATGGATAATAGTTTCCCTAACATTTATTGTCCAATGGACAAAGAATAAAACCAAAAATATTTAAAAGAAAAGGAATAATAAATTCTTAGTCTAGGGTTCAAAAGGTCCAAGAGTTTCAATGAGGGGCAAAACGGTCATTTTGCGGTTAGATAAAAGTAACTAGGTGACTTGCTAGCTTGGTTTCTCCAACAAGTCGATTAGAAACCAACTAGGCTTGCCAATTAGGGTTTAATGCCAAGAAACGAAGTTTGAAGGGCAAAAACGTAATTTTGACAAACCACAAGGAATTTAAGGAAATTAAAATAAAATTCAAATATTTAACGAAATTTTTAACGACAAAAAATCAGGGTCGTTACAATCTATCCCCCTTAAAACAATTTCGTCCCCGAAATTGGCGCACGTCTACAGGTTAGATTAGGTCGCTAGACCGACTTTGAAATCATCGTCTATCCCCCTTAAAATTTGGAGTAGGTCACCATCAATCGAATTAAGCCTCATTTCTTGCTTAACTAGAAGAGGTTGAAGTTGCTTCTGCCGTCAAACAGGTTGCCTCGTCGTACGCCTTTGGTAAGATCTCCATCGTAAATAACAACACCAAATGCAAAACCTCTACCAAATCATCATGCGGACTTGTATCCTGTAAACGTTTCCTTAGCATGATCCTTTCCCACCTAACGATATTAAACCCATTTCCAAAAGTAGGAGACAATGGATTCACTTGAGCAGATTAGCCCCAAAATCGTAGGGCACAAGTACTCCATCCTTATTTCGGGGTAAATCAGCAGGCAATCCCTACGATACTCTTTGGATATTATCAGCAAATGCACTGAAAGAACCATTGTTGTCACTGGAAAATAAGCCTTTGGCAGCGTCAACTGCTAGCGGCTGCTTCCAATCCGGTACTACTTTGACCTTGATTCCGTCCTTGGATATTATGTGCCCCAAGGGCTTAACCACTTCTAGCTAGAACTAGTCTTGGCATAAAGTTGGCTATTGTAGTACCATTCGAAAGTGTCCTTGTGCTCCTCCTGATTGGCTTGATACTTCTTTTGTCCATCGGTTCCTTCGATTGGGTCTTGAGCTCCTTTAGCTTGGACGGTCATTTGATACAGCGCCATAGAGATTGGTGCAATTCTCGGTTAAAGTTCTATAGAGAAGTCTATTTCTCCTTAAGGCGATAAGCTAGGAAGTTCTTCAGGGAAAACATCGGCATACTCGCACACGATGTGTGAAAATCCCACTTCCATTCTGTTGGCCTCTTCCAACTAGCTAGTCATCCAAACCGTTGGTTCTGCTTCCTTGATCTTCTCGTCGTCGGGCTCACCGTTTGTCTATCCCCCTTAAATAGTAAACGAGTCCCTTCAGGGGTACATACGGTCACCATCCTCTGATGATCGTCTATGACTGCTCGATGAGCCGATAGTTAGTCCATCCTCGGGATTACGTCAAAATCTGCCATATCGACCACTCGAAGGTCGCGAGTTAGCTACTTCTAGTTTGCACCCTCTACATACTAGACTAACAGCTATACTCTCCCCTAACGGTGATGTTTCTTTCATACACGCATTTAGGGATTCTGTTTCTAGTGCTAGAGTAATTACGCAGGCAGGAGATATAAGGAATACGATGCACTAGAGTCTAACAAGGCTTGTACGCAGATACTATAATAGTAGCGTACCTTGGATCACAAAAGGATCCTGCTCTTGTTCCTCAGTCCGCAGGGCAAAGATACGCCCTCCAGTGCCTTGCTGGAATCCCATGGGCTACTTTCCTTTGTTTTGCCCATTCTGCTGCTGCGATAAGCCCTCAGAGTGTTGCTTCACAAAACCGGCCTGCTCAGGTTGTGGAGCCTTTTGATTTCCAAACCTTCCAATCCTTTCCCCTTGGAGCTGGGGGCAGTCGCACCTATAGTGTCCCATAGCCTGACAGTGAAAGCATTGAACTGTCGCTATGTCTCGACCACCTCTCTTCTACTCGCCACTTCCGGGGATTGCAGTCTTCCAGGGTTCGTTGCTCTGAGCTGAAGCAAAGGATTCGGCAGGGTAGGGTCCACGGTTGCCATTGGATGTTTGGGTTCGGATAGGTCCACCGGCGTTGCTGTCGCCTTCCTCCATCGAGTCTTGAAGTCGTTCTCCTCACTCTCCATTCGAAGGGCACATTTCACTACACCGGTATAGGTGGGAAAGGCTTGAGCTACCACAGCCCTTCTAGCTGTTGTCAGTCCCAATTCAAACCTCCTCGCCTTCTTGTCCTCGGTTGCAACGGCATCCGGGGCATAGCGGGATAGCTCCTCGAACTTGGCCGCATATTGAGTAACGGTCATAGTTCCTTGCTTCAGGTTCTGGAACTCTTGTTCCTTGGCCAAACGGATAGGCGTGGGGAAGTACTTGTCGAGAAACAAGGTCTCGAACTGAGCAAAGGTCATGGCGGCCACATGCCTCCATCAACTCCCACCTGTAGCGGGCTTCTCCCTTCAGCTGGTAAGTGGCTAAGGCCACACGGTCTCCATTGCGAGTGATTTCCAAGGTGTCCATGATCACCTTGATTTCCTTCAACCACGCTTCAGCCACAATGGGGTTGGTATCTCCGTTGAAGGTCGGGGGTCGACGCTTGCAGAATTCGTTCATCGCTCGGGTTCGAGTCATAGGTCCATCATTAGGGTTTGGGTTTTGGCGGGCAGCATTCAGAGCGGTCACGAGCGCTTGCATGACTTGAGCGAGGTCGGGGTTGGGGTTAGGGTTAGAGGAATCACCGGTTTCGTACCCTAGTCCACTTCGTCGGTTCACCATCTACGAGTGTAAATTGAAAGGGAAAGGTTTAATCTACTAAACTATTTCCTTGTGTTCAAAATGAGAAACAATCAATAGAGTAGCATGCAACAATATTTTTAAAAAACCAACAAGACTTTTCATAGATAAGCAGAAATTTACAAGCACAAAGCATTGAATTCTACTATAAAATAATATACCAAACAAACTTCCTACTACATGCTGAGACAATCCTACACCTCATACTACTTGGTTCTTCCAGCATAAGTGCTTGAAAAGCAACTCGAGCTATCAAAATCCTTATTCTAATACTGCTAATGCAATATCCTAGGGTAGGTTGACTCCGAAGGCTTCCCTCAACCACATCTTGTAGCTCCTTTCAGCTACGGTCTCTTCCTTAAGAAGGTGCTCACGTTCTTGTGCGAGCAATTCTTCCATAGTCGGGATGGTTGGCTCCTCCACTAGTCCCGGATAGTACTGAGAGAGGTCTAGTATCGCAGCTTCTATCTCTAGGTCAAACATGAGATAATCATTGGATTGCTTAAAGTTTTGCACAAGCGGCGTGGGGACTAAAGTAGGCAAAGGGTTCTCGGGAACTGCAACTGGCGAGGGTATCTCCCAAGTGATTAGGACCTCATAGAGTTCCATGTCATCCTCTAGTAGGGGTGTTGGTCCTACGTACTCAGGTGCTAGCAATGAGCGATAATTGGCCAAAGCACGCGGGGCGAAAGGTAGGCATCCTCCTCGTGGTATGCTTGACATCTATAACAATAAGGAAGGTTATAATCTAGCCTTAATGGGAAAAAGGGTATTCTGTTGAACTCTTATGATGTCAAATTGTTCTGCACGCACGGTAGCAATGAAGTTGGGATCTTCCAAGTGCTGGGCAATTATCCTCTCTACGACATTTCTAGGTTGATAGGCTTCGACTAACAGATCGATCGAGGTTTTCATCTATAAGAAAAACTTCAATAGTACGTTTTGAAAATAAAATAGTTTTTGGTAAAAACCATAGGGAAAACTTTTCAGGTTTCTACGTTCCACATTCGATCCTTGATTTAAGTCATCATCCAATTGTTCGGGAATTCCCAGCTCGGCGGTACTGCCAATTTCCGCGCCTTGCTTCAATCTGAAGATTGTTTTGACAGAATTCCACCCAATTTGGGACGGTAAACTTAAACTCAATTCACGTTTGGGCAACGGCCAACTTATCTCATGGTTCTACGTGGTTCTACCCATGGCCGAGGTTTTGAACCTAAAGCTCTGATACCAAGTTGTAACGCCCCCAAAATTAGGGTACGTTAAATAAGGCAATTTTATTAAAATTTCAAAATAGAGTCTAGCTCTTTATTACAACATAACCCCTACAAGAGTACTTTTATTACAAAAGGAAGGGAAACTAAGGCTTCCTAACTATAGCTCCTCTTGCTTCTTCGTCCTAGCTAGCTCCTCAGCTCCGAACGCCTCCAAGTGAACTGTTCATCTTGATAATCTACAAGGTCTGACACATTATATCAGCGTCGCCACCGATATAATATGTCAGGGTCACCAAAAAGGTAACACCGTGAGCTACAACGCTCAATAGGAAATTCTTACCCACCAACCTTACAACTAACAATCACATATTCAAATTCATTAATCATCTATCGTTGCTGTCCAAGGTTTCAGAGTTTCTCCTACGCGACTCATCGTAGACCGTGTCTCCATTTTCCACTTACAAAACAACCTTTCAAAAATTATTAGTTTAACACACACATTTGCATTGGCTCCGTACCGCGGATAACCAAGCCTTTCAAAATCTTTAGCATTGGATCCGTACCGCGGATAACCAAGCCATACACACCCAACCTTGGTTCCGCCGTTCCGGGTTCCCGAGTATCCTCACAATGGTTCCGCCGCACCGGGTTCCCATTGGCACACAATTGCATTGGCTCCTCTCCGCGGATAACCAAGTCATACCTCACCATGGTTCCGCTGCTCTGGTTTCCCATGGGAACGCACAATGGTTCTGCCGCTCCGGGTTCCCATTGGCACACACCCTCACAATGGTTCCGCTGCTCCGGTTTCCCATTGGAACACACACTACTCACGTAATACCTTGAAATGGTCATTACGTAGTTTCAAAAATATTTCCATCATCGGAAAACACTGTAATAACTCTGAATTTTATGGAATAAAAATTTATTTTTATTATTCGAGTTATTTATTTTTATCGCTGGAATTGCGTAAATTCTTGAATTTTGCCATAATTGCACTTTGGTCCCTCTAGTTTCAATTCTTGCGCTTTAGTCCTACTTAGCAAGCCTAGTTAGCATCCGACTATCCGGTTAGGGTAACTAAACCGAAAAGTTTCCTAGTCTTGGCAAAATGACCGTTTTGCCCCTCGTTGGAACTTTTGAACCTTTTGGACCCTAGACTTTATATTTTAATATCCATTTTCTTTTAATCTTTTTGGATTATTTCTTTGACCATTGGACAATAATGGTTAGGGGGATTATTATCCATTGGGTAATAGAATCCCAATTGTTTATATTAAAGAATAAACTTACTTTATGGTACTTTTTAATTACTTTATTATTTTCTTTGACCTAATAACTATTATCCATTGGATAATAGATGTTAGGGGGAGTTTTGTCCATTGGACAAAGGGGTTAATCTTCCTAAGTGCCATTAGACCATTTAATTAATTACTTTCCTTAATTTGGGGAAAAGTACTATTACTTTAATCAAAAAGTAAATAGTGACCAAAGTACCCTTTAATTATTCTTTAATGGGATTTTTCCTACTTTTATACATATATATATATGTGTGTGTATATATGTATTGTACCTAGGATGATTATTCTAATGCCTAATGTACCCTAGAATTAATTAGTAGTTGGGAAGTAAATCCTAGCCTTTATTCACCTTGGATTTCAAAGTACCCTAAAACCATTTGTTTATTTGATTTTCTTACACTTGTATGACACATATGTATACATATATATGCTTGTATCTTGCAAGAGGAGAGAGAGAGAGGGAGAGAGAGAGAACCCGAGAGAGAGAGAGACAGAGAGAGAAGCCAAGAGAGAGAGAGGAGAGAAAGGAGAGAGAGAGGAAGGAGAGAGGGAAGGAGATTTGATGTTATTCTTGCTTTGATTTGTGAAGTGTACTTCAAATCCAAGAGATTTATTTCTTCCAAAATCAAATCCTTACACCTTTGTACTCCAATATTTTCCTAGCAAACTTCTCAACCATTGGATTGTGTACAATTCTCATCTCAACCCTCCAATTGTTCCAAGGATCTCACCAAGGTACACCATAGCCTTACAACCTAGGATTTCCATTGATTTTTCCTTGATTTTCCATTAAATTTGGAATTTTCTTAACCCTTGGATCATGTACCAATCTCATCTCATCCTTCCAATTGATTCAAGAATCCAATCTAGTACTAACCTAGCCATGCAAGCCTAGGATTTTTCCTTGATTCATGCTTCAAAGTTGGATTTGTTTTGATTTAAAATTGGGGAATGAAGAGAGAGAGAGGGGCCGGCCAAGAGAGAGAGAGGGGCACCCCTTGCCTATAAATAGAAGCTCATTCTTCACTTGAAAATCACACCTCAAAGCAATTGCTCCTC
>BPLS01029072.1:0-16230 GCA_019656275.1 Rhododendron kiyosumense | reverse complement strand
CAATATGGTTGGGGGGTTCACAAGGCTCAAAAATGGTCAAAAAGGTCCAACTAGGGTTAAGAAAGTGTAATTAGGAGAAATGGTAGTTCGGTCCCTCTAACTAATCGGTTAGAACTCATTTCATTTGCCAATTAGGGCTTCTAGTCAAGTAATATAATTTTAAAGATTTTATTTAACTCGCTAGGAAAATATACAAGTGCTTCTATAAGCATACTTGTCTTTAGAAAATGACTAGATTGTCCGATGTGAAAAGTTAAAATTTTATAAATCTCAAATCTAATTATGGCAGATTATTAAAGTTAAAAAGTAATTTTAAAAGTAATTCCAAGTAATTAAAATAAAATTTAAATTTTTAACGAAATTTTTATTTACCAAAAATCAGGATCGTTACAGAATTTGACCCAGGAATCGCTCAAGTGTGATCAATTTTTCCTAAGGGGTTGGATTGTATAAAATAGAAGAAAAAGAAAGAAAAGTAGAAAGCAAATTTAACTTTTACTATTTTTTTCTTGTCACGCATCTTATAAATATCAAATCAATCTATTAATTTTTTAAACACATTAATCGTGTTCACATCTTTTAATTTTTTTTTGGCCATCTTCTCTTGTTCACACTCTTTTTTGTTTTTTGTTTTAAAGAAAATAAATAAGAGAGAAAGAAAATAATTAGTAATAGCAAAAAGAGAAGATGTGCAATGCATAATAATGTCTTCTTTTGTTTTCTCTATTTCCTTTCTTCATAAATGAAAGAATAACTTTTTTCCTTTTATCTTCTCTTCATAAATTATTTGTGGCCTTCCTCGAGAAGTCTGACTATGGGCATTATTTTTAAAAAAAAATCATATATCCGATAAGTGCACTCTCATTAAATGTCAACAAAATGGGGGTATTTTTGAAATCCTAAATTTTTTTTGATAGTAGTAATCATTGTGTTCCTTGAATAAATTGGAACCTTAAAATTAGACAAACAATTGGAATTGAGGGAGTATTCATGTTTACTGAAGTATTATTATTATTTTTTAATGAATTACTCCAACGAGTTTTGCCACAACAACATATAAACACATATGTGGGGTGTTTTCGGTAACAATTTGAGAAAAAAACGTAAGCATTTTTATCATGTTGGTTTGCACTAATCAACAATTTTTTGTATTTTATCATCTCGTTCATACTAACTAACAATTTAACATAACTACTTCTTTCTTAACAATTTTTTCACTTATATGCCCATCTACCGTAACTTATTCAAATTTTTTCTTACACATCATTTATTGGTTACTGTAGACACCCTATTCTGGACCATCCGGATCAGCACGTTGTCGGTCTTTTCGCTTATTATTTTTGCCCCAATGATGATGAGCGGTCGAGAACTTCCCGAGGTCGAAGGAAGGTCGTGAGCTTTGTGTTGGACCCTCCTCTTTCAAACCGTTTCAAGCCCCTTCAAAACCCTTCAAATCCAGAGCCAAATAAACCTCAGCAGGCCACACCTGGCTTACGCCACCCTTTCCTTGGCGTGCGCCATCATTTTGCCACGTGTTGGACATCGACCGTTGACTGAGTTTGACCTGGCGCACGGTGGCTTAAGGGTGGCGTACGGAGGGGTCAAGGCCGGTCAAATCACCGCTTTTCTGTCACGTGCTCGAAATTTTGTAACTGCCACAGTACAGTGCAGGGCCTCCTGATCATTGCTTCTGCAGGGCCCGCCCCCCTCTCTCTCCTACACAACCCATCACCTAGTCCCATGCATTTAATGCATGGGAAGCTCCTTCTAACCTAACCCAACCCCCCTAACCCCAGCTGATAACCTCTGGCCTCAGTCCTCTCTCCTCTATAAATGCCAACCCTTGCATTCATTTGCAAGGGTTAAGCACATTAACTCTCCAAGCCCACTTACTCCCTTCCTCCCCTCTCTCTTATTCACTCATTGAAAGAGTAAGGGACAGACCCTTACACTCCCCTCCACTGATCAACCACCATACACCCTCCATCTTCAGCACCCAAAGCTCACTCCTTTCCTCCATCTTTTGCACCAAAGGTATACCACCTTTGTGCTGCTTTCTGTTTTCAGCCCCTGAGGGGAACCAGAAGGGTTCTGGCTAGTAACTGATACTAGTCCAGACCCCTCTCTGGTAAAATAAATCAGTCGTAGTGGCCAATTCATGGCGCACGCCAGCTCTATTAAACCGTACGCCACCTTTGGCTGTACGTGCATAGTTGGCGTGGGGATCGTGAAGAGCCCATTTATTGTTCATTTACTTTATGTCATCACCTTCCAGCATGCTAAATAACCAGTTTATTACTTCTGTATTCTAGAGCTGTGTAAACGTAGCTTCCAATACTTGTACTGTCTTTACGTTTTAAAGGCCTCTGGGTCACTTCTGGTCATGATCCAGAGCCCAGATGGTGTAAAGCCAGACCCTGACTAGCTAGCAAGCCTGGCGTACGGCCCCCGTAGGGTGGCGTACGGCACGTTTGGTACAGGCCAGTGCGTGGCCCTTACATCATGCTTCCATCCTGGCCTTTTATTCCTTCCCCACTCTGTTTATGGGGTTCTTTATGTCTTTTATTGGCTCTTAGCCATTTCCTCTTGCCCATCTGCCTGTAATATCTATTTGATTTCATATACTGAACTGCGTGGTTTGTCCTGGGTGTGCACTGGTCCATTCCAGAGCCCAGAGGGTTGAGATCAAGAGCCGTGAGAGATCAGAGAGGTAGTGTACGCCAGCCTAAAGGTGGCGTGCGCCGGGTGTGCTGGCGTGCTACGATCCCGTCGTGGCGTGCCAGCATGTCACCTGCTCTCGCACCCAACGGGCAGCGTACATCATCTTACCGGACTCTTCACAGTGCTTGTTTTCAATCTATGTTCTTACATTTTTTTCAATTCAAGCAAACCATCATCCATAGAGCATTTTGTCATAATAAACTGCAAACTGTTACAGTCTTCATCCCCATTAACTGTTCCCCCGCCCTAACTGGCTAAAAATTGATCAAATGAGAGAAAAATGCAAGCGTGTTTACAAAATGCCCGAGTAGAGACCGATCTCCGGATTGGGCGAGAGGGGGTGCCATAAAACCCTTCCCCTCTCGTAACCTGGCTCCCGAACCTCAGATATCAAAGGTGACGACGGACCAGTTTGCACCTCTTCAAATCAAATCAAACCCCCTTTTTCAAATCAAATCAAAAACGTAGCAAACGTTCTCGAGTTCGGTTCCTTGGGTGCCTCACCGCTAAAACCCGAGTGGCGACTCTGAATCGAAGCGTTTCGCCGCGCCGTATTTTCAAAGAGGGCCGCAAACCAAAATCGGGCGATTTTCGGGGCGTGTGCCCACAGTGGCGACTCTGCTGGGGACGTTGCATTAATCCGTATTTGGCGATTAATACATGAAAGAACAATTTTCAAAAGCTTGTCAAAACAGTACGCTTCGCGCTACTGAAGAACGGAATGGTAACGTAACAGGATCTCAGCATCCGACCAATCCGAACTGGGGCTTTTACTATTGTTCACTTATGTAGTTTTCTCCAAGTATTGGTTAATGAAAGTGAGCCAAGCTCAAAAGGCATTTTTGAAACCTTGCGTTTCTCTCTCATTCTAAATCATTCTTCGGCACCTTTTCATTCGCATCGATGTTGGATAAGCCCCGTTGAGGCGTTTTGGGTAACCGGCACAGTTTACTGGAGCCCGGGGTCCTCGAATGCCCAACAACCTTGGACGATGATGAGTCGTATTACCGTTCGACCATCGCTTTGCTGCACGCATTGCAATGGGAGGTATGCCGCGGCTTTAGTCAGAGGAACCCCTTTAAGCCAAAACCGGCCTCTACATGCGTACGAAGCACTAGAACCTTTCAACCTAAGACAGGAACCTACAGGGTAGGATTACTTGCATCTGACCCCCATAAACTGTCTATGTGTTACCGCTTTCCTTATCGCATGCCTGTACATACATACATTCCGTTTTGCGTAGGAGCATGCTAGGGCGGCTTTTTAGGTCTGTCTCGAGTTCGTCTCGTGACTATTAGGGCCCTGCCATGGACCGATGACGAGTCGTGCATCTCGATGTTGCGCGTTATCAATTTCCAAAATCCTTGGGTCAGCGAGACTTTGGGAAATCAGGACCGTTTAAGTCTTTTTCTCTAAACCTGGTCGAAATTTCAAACAGAAAACTAGGAACAACGAAGAGAATGTCGTGATACTCACACCATCCCGGTTAAAGTGCTAATCACTTACACCATCAAGGCTCCGGCACAGTGCTGCTTACGCCACCTCGGTTATGGTATCACGCCATCTGCACCAAGTTGTTCCGACCTCCAAAGTTGAAACTTCGAAAAGGAGCAGTCAAAAGGCTTAGATTGTCTTGACATCCTTTAGTATCCATCGATTCCAAATAAGGATGCACAGTCGAAAAGAAATCCGAGGATTCTATGGCAGCGTCCTAACAGCATGGGTTGGACTCCCTCTAAGTGTTAGAGTCTAGGAGGACACCGACGACGTTGGCATGCCCATTTCTTTCAATTCTTTCAAAATAAACTGTTGCAGGCTATCATTGAGCTCGTCTATTTTGCTGTTTAGCTGAACTATGGGGAGCTTCGAAATCAAGAGCCAAACCTGCTTGGGAATGTCCGTCGGGTCTGCTTGAGGGTCTGTTTTGGGGTTTGCCTTTCTGCTCGGCACAACGGAAGCTCAGTTCTGCACTCTGTCAAGGGAGGATTCGCCGCCGACCACTCCGCACGAATCTCCTCCGTCCTCTCCATCCCCTCCTGCAACTCCAAAACCAGTCAAGACAGAAATCCTAGACATGGCCGACATTCCACCTCCGAATCTCACTACAATTCTGGCCGATCTCCAGCACAATATCGCCATCATGCAACAAAGGGCCGACCAGGCTGACACTGCTATGATCAATCTGCAAGCCCTCATCAACGAGAGGCTGCCAGCCGCAAGAATAGAGGGCGAAGGGCGAGAACGCGAAGGCCCAGCTGGGGAGGACATTCCGGCCGAACAGCCCGCCGTGAATCCCGAAATGGCTGCTCTAATTGCCAAAATGTCCAAGCTCGAAGAGTCAGTGGCCAAATCCGAAAGAATCAGCGCCGGAGGGTTAGATATGGACCGTCTATGCCCCTTTCCAAATGCACGGCTCCCAGAAAGGTTCAAGATGCCTGACTTTGCGAAGTTCGACGGGACGGGCGATCCAAAAACGCATCTGCTAGCTTACCACGGCGCGATGAAATTGCATGGGGTCGAGGAGGAGGCAATGTCCCAACTGTTCCCTCAAACTTTGGCGGGTCCAGCCTTCCAGTGGTTTCTATCCCTCGATGTCTCCAAGCGCAAGACATGGGAGGACATCGGCGCGGCCTTCCATACCCAATACAGCTACAACTCCCAGCTGAAGATGACTACCCGAGAGTTGGAGTCTACTAAAATGACTACAAAGGAGTCCTTCGCGGAATTCATTAAGCGGTGGAGGACTAAGGCTGCGGTCATGACCGATCGGCCAAGTGAGAAGGATCAGATCCGCATCATCTCCCGTAACCTGCTGCCCGACTTTGCCAAGAATCTAGTGTTAGTCCAAGGAGCCGACTGGGATACCTTCTTTGAATCTGGCCTCGCCATTGAAGAAGCTCTCCAAACTGGGGTTCTGCCGCGTAGCGACCCTCCACCTTCCTCCTCAGGATCAAAGGCCAAAACCCGTGCTTACACCGGGAGCAGCGCTGCCTTATTCGGTAACAGCAACTACGCCAATGCCACGTCCGCCGGGAGCAGCACTGCCCAGGACTCCCACCACATCGCCGACATCAATCAAGTCCAGACTCCTCAGAAATCCCGAAACCGCAACCAACCCCGGAACTTCACCAAATTTGAGGCTCCACTCTCCCAAGTGCTAGAAAGATTGACCAAATCCGGTCATCTCAAACCGCTGGATCCAACTCCATTACCTCAAAACTTATCCCCTAGCCACAACTCAAATGCTTTCTGTGCCTACCACCAGATGCCTGGTCACTACACCGACTCTTGCTATCGCCTCCGTCATGCGATACAAGATTTGGTAGATAGCGGAACCATTCCTACCCCTCCGAAGCCCAATGTAATTACCAACCCCATGCCGCAGCATAACGGCCACCCTCAAATCAACCAAATCAACCTCACCTCCACTACAATCCAACCAAGCTCCACCATATTCAACCCCACCGACCATATAGCCCCAATCTCCTGTCCCAAACCTGTTGTGACCTTCCCGGGGGATGCCAGTATCAACATGCTAGCCGTCGGTTGGAACTTAGAAGACAAAGCAAGGGAGTGGGAGGAGCTAGCTCTCGACTGGGAGGAGCAGTATCATTTGGGTTTCCCTCAGGATCCCGTGGTCGATCAAGCACAGCAAGACCAGTGGGAGGATGAATGGATTGCAGCACGAGCCGACCCGCTAGATGGCCTGTCGCTGTTCATGCTTTTCTACCAGCCGGAACCAGTCTTGCCCGAGGAGGAGGACAAAGTATATGTGTGGGCTGTGGAACCCGATTTTGTGCAACCCGTCGAGCTCCAAGGCATGGGAGAGATCAACACTGACAGCGACGCGGGCGAGCAGTACTTGGAATTTTACGTCGAAAAGGAGAGTGCTTCCGATGAGCCCCGCCGGCTAGGAGCCTTCCTACCTTTGATTGATGCGCTCTCTGACGCCGTGCATGAGTATGACCTCGTGGTGGGGCCAACTCTCAACATCGTCCCTGTGGACCAGCCACGTCCTTTGGTGGCTCCGAGTGAGGACTGCTCAATCATGACTCTCAATGCGCCACCCGATGATCTGTGGAATGTTGACGAGATCGTCAGCCTGAATGCGGACCCCCTTCTAGCTGACTTGTGGAAGGACGACAGAGTGGTCGACATGCAAGTGGGAGAAGAAATCTGGACTGTCAATACTGCCTTGGTAGACTCAGGCTTTTGGGATGTACCGTTCGTCACTAATCCGGGAACACCTTTTGAGGAAGCTGCCGCACAGGATCCGACCTTTTGGGAGGCACAAGTCATGAGCGATCTGGAATGGGTTACGGCTTCGGATCAAGTTGCATCGATCGACAAAGGGAAGGGCAGGCTAGAGGAAGTTCCTGCGGATTTCTGGGGTTTTGTGGACACGTCGCCTTGGTGGGAGGTTGCTAACGTCACTAGGAGCGGCCGAGTTTTCCAACCGCCTAATCTTTCGGCTGGGAGCTCGTCCAATCCCGGCAATGATCAAAGACTCACTGCTCCCTCCACTCAAAAGAACGCTCCGGCCATTCCTAGCGGGGTACCCGAAGAGGATGCTATTCTGAAGCAGTTAGAAAGGATCCCTGCCGCTGTCTCTGTCTGGGGTTTGATTTCGTCGTCAAAGGAGCATCGAGAAAGGCTGTCTTCAGCACTAGCCCGCCTCACCGTGCCAACCGACATTACCCCCGAGGCCATGGTTGCCCTGGTTTTACCGCTGCTGTCCAAGCACTCCGTCACTTTCACCGAAAAGGATCTACCCGTTGATGGAACTGCTCACAACCGCCCGTTGCACATCACCATCAAGTGTAGGGGACATTGGGTGCCAACTGTACTAATCGACAATGGGTCTGCGATCAACGTCTGCCCAATGAGGGTTGCTTATCGTTTGGGGCTCACTAAGGCTGATCTTACCCCTTCCAATCTAGCAGTCAAGGCTTACGACAACACGCGCCGCGTAGTCGAGGGGACCCTCATGCTGAAACTTGATGCCGAGGGTTTCGAAATGGACGTGGAGTTCCATGTGGTTGACATCCCTGCCACTTTCAATTTGCTTTTGGGAAGGCCGTGGCTGCATAGAGCGGACATCATGGCTGTGCCGTCGACTCTCCATCAGAAAGTCATGCTGGGGCTTCCAACCGGAACCTTAACCATCTGCGGGGACTCTGGGATCCGCCTGCTCAAGGATGATGGGACCCCTGTCTTAGGAATCATGCACGGCGAAGAAGACTCGGATTTTGGAGGGTTTGCTTTTGACACCTCCGGCTCAGTCCTAGCTATTGTCATGGATGACGACTTCATCATCAGCTCTACTGCCCTCGAAATCATGAGGAAAATGTCGTTCATGCCTGGCTTAGGGCTCGGGATCAACCAGCAAGGGATCGCTGAGTTCCCTGTCTTTCCCTTTACCGAAGGCCGCTTTGGCCTGGGATACACTCCCCCTACCAAAAAGGCCAAGCCGGGGAAAGACATGGGAAAACCTCGGACCCTTTATGGTAACCCCGACAGCTATTTCGTCCGTGAAGGAGGAGGCATCGCTTATCTGGGGCAGGCCGAACCGTTTTGGGATCAAGTGACCAGGACTTGGCTACCGGGCTTCGAGATCTTCGCCGCTGACACTTGGTCCGATGACGAGGAGGAAATAGCAAAAGAGAAGCTAGCTGCGAAGGAGTTCAAGAAGCAGTTAGTTGCAATCAAGGAAAGGGCTGACTGGTTGGCTGCTTTTGATCAGGGGGATTTAGAGGTGCTATTCTCCCAAGTAGGTTTGGTTGGCAAGGAAGACGAGGCTGAAGTGCTGATGCTTGGGCCCGACTCTCCAGATCTTCTCAACGATCCGACCTCCCTCATCGTCGAAGCAAAGGGTAGTCTTAATAATTGCATTTTTACTCCCCGTCTAACATGCATTGACGATGTATCTGAATCTGACACGGAGTCTGTCGAGTCTAAGTCTAGCTCAGAGTCGGAGTTTGTGCCTCTCGGCCCTCCACGCCATAGCTTTTACTTCGAGTTTGAGTCGACTGTACTTGGCAACCCCTCTGGGTTTTATGAAATGCATGATCCTGCTTCCGACTACTTTGCTGATTTCTATATAAACTGTGTCGACCCCGACGATGAAGGAATCGACTTTGACGGGAACATCCCGGCCGAGTTGCGTTCCCTCATCGAAAGGGAAGACGAAAGGCATGCTCAGCCTCTAAAAGACGAAGTAATTTTAATAAATCTGAAAAATGAGGATGATCCCCGCATGATGCAAATTGGTTCCACTTTGTCTCCAGCAAACCATGCAGCCACAATCGAAACTCTCAAGGACTACGCCGAGGTTTTCGCCTGGTCTCACGCGGACATGCCCGGTATCGATCCCGAAATCGTCCAGCACAGAATCCCTTTGCTACCAGGGGCTGTCCCCGTCAAACAGAAGCTCCGCAGGATGAGGCCGGATTGGGTTCAGAAGATCAAGGAAGAGGTTACCAAGCAGATCGACGCAGGATTTCTGAGGGTGGCTGAATACCCCCAATGGATTGCTAACATCGTGCCCGTACCCAAAAAAGACGGAAGGATCCGAGTCTGTGTCGACTTCAGGGACTTGAACAAAGCAAGCCCCAAAGACAGTTTTCCCTTGCCTCACATTGATGTGCTTGTGGACAACACGGCGGGGCATGCTTTGCTTTCGTTCGTCGACGGTTTCGCAGGGTACAATCAGATTTTCATGGCTCCGGAGGATCAAGAGAAAACAGCGTTCATCACTGAATGGGGAACTTACTGCTATGTCAAGATGCCGTTTGGCTTAAAGAACGCCGGTCCCACTTTTCAAAGGGCCCAGACAACCCTGCTCCACGATTTCATTCATAAGATAGTCGAGGTATACGTCGATGACATGATTGTGAAGGCCAAAGAGGAGGAGGACTATATTCCTGCGCTCAGGCAGTTTCTTGAAAGGCTTCGCAAGTACAATGTGCGCCTCAACCCGCAGAAGTGTACATTTGGGGTCACAGCAGGCAAAATGTTGGGGTTTCTGATCACTAGAAGAGGAATCGAAGTGGACCCGTCCAAGATCAAGGCAATTCTCGAAATGGAGCCTCCGCAGACTGAAAAGGGAGTTCGAAGTTTCCTGGGAAAGGTGCAGTTCATCAGTAGGTTCATCGCCAGGCTGACCCTAACTTGCGAGCCGCTATTCCGTTTGCTCAAGAAGGACGTCCCGTTTGAATGGTCAGAAAGGTGCCAAGCTGCTTTCGAGTCGATCAAGGCGTACTTGCAGAACCCGCCAGTGCTGATGCCACCAATCCCGGGTCGACCATTAATCCTGTACTTGTCTGTAACTCCGACAGCTATGGGTTGTTTGCTAGCGCAAGAAGGGGAAGACAGAGCCGAAAGGGCCATCTACTATCTGAGCAAGAAGATGTCTGACAGCGAAGAGCGATATACCTCTCTGGAGAAGACGTGTTGGGCACTAGTCTGGGTCACTAAGAGACTTAGACACTACATGCTAGCCTATTCGGTGAAGTTGATTTCTCGGATGGATCCTATCAAGTATCTGTTCGAGAAACCAGCGCTCACCCATAAACTAGCACGTTGGTTGCTTCTGTTGGCTGAATTCGATCTCCAGTATGTTACGAGGAAGTCAGTAAAGGGCCGTGCTGTGGCTGAATTTCTGGCTGATCATCCGGTCGAAGGGCCCGAAGATGTGGATTTCACTTTCCCGGACGAGGATGTGCTAACTGTGATCGAGGAAGTGTGGACGCTTTATTTCGATGGGGCTGCCAACCAGAAGGGATTTGGAATCGGGGTGTTGCTGATCACGCCCGCTGGTGCTCATATTCCGCTCGCTTTCAAACTGAATTTCGACGTCACCAACAATCAAGCTGAGTATGAGGCCTGCATCGTGGGAATGGAAGCAGCAATTGCACTAGGAGTCGAGAAGCTCGAAGTTATCGGAGACTCAAACTTGGTAGTTTCCCAAGCTAACGGAGAGTGGAAGGTCCGTGAGGAAAAGCTGAAGCCTTATCATCAAGACTTGGAGGAACTGATTCCTCGTTTCAATAGGGTAACTTTCACCCATGTTCCCCGCTTAAGGAATCAGTTCGCCGACGCCTTGGCGACTTTGGCTTCAATGATCGAACTACCGATAGGGGTCAAGATGCGACCGATTGTGATTGAACAGAGGGATCTGCCCGCTTATGAATACGTCAACGCCATCGATGATCTCGATGATGGCCTACCCTGGTACCATGACATCTGGAACTTTGTGGAGCGCGGAGAGTTTCCCGCTGGGGCTGCCAAGAAGGATCGAATCGCTTTGCAACGTTTGGCCGCTCAGTACATCATCTGCGGGGGGAAGTTGTATCGAAGGTCTCACTGCGGAATGCACAAGCTGTGTGTGAACGGCACCGAGGCGACAAGGATAATGGAAGAGATTCACGAGGGGGTCTGCGGTCCTCACATGAGCGGCGTCATGCTCGCAAGAAAAATCCTCAGGCAGGGGTACTATTGGTCCACAATGGAATCACAGTGCATTGACTACGTACGGCGCTGCTACAAGTGTCAGATTCACGCGAACTTGCAGCATGTTCCTCCATCCGAGCTGTACGGCATGACCTCGCCTTGGCCTTTCTCAGTATGGGGAATCGACGTCATCGGGATGATCAGGCCCTCCGCTTCAAACGGCCACAAGTTCATATTGGTGGCCATCGACTATTTCACCAAGTGGGTTGAGGCAGAATCTTACAAGACTCTGACGACCGTTCAAGTCGCGCAGTTTATTCGAAAGAACATCATCTACCGGTACGGTGTGCCTCAGGCTTTTGTTTCGGATAATGGGAGTCACTTCAAAGGTAGGGTCCTGGAGCTTTTCGAGGAATTCAAGATCAAGATCCATCACTCCACGACCTATCGTCCGCAAACAAACGGAGCAGTCGAAGCGGCGAATAAGAATGTCGAGATGATCATCAAGAAGACCGCTGAGTCAGCAAGGGATTGGCACGAGTTGTTACCGTTGGCCCTTTGGGGGTACCGTACTTCGATCCGCACTTCCACAGGTGCAACCCCATTCTCTCTGGTTTATGGAATGGAGGCAGTTCTCCCCGTTGAGCTCGAAATTCCGTCTCTAAGGATCATGGCTGAAAGTGGCCTCGAGGAAGCTGAGTGGCTGAGTGGCAGATTCGTCGAGCTAATGTTGTTTGACGAGAGAAGGCTCCGGGCACTGTATCATGTTCAGGGGTATCAGCGTCGAATTGCCCGTGCATTCAACAAGAAAGTCAAGTCGAGAGGTTTGGTCGAAGGCGACATGGTCACTAAGGAGATCCGGGCTCCAGTATTCGATCCTCGTGGGAAATTCAGGCCGAAGCGCTCCGGTCCGTACATCATCAAGACCATCCTATCCGGGGGTGCTGCTAGGCTCATTGACCTCGACGGCAACGAGTTCAGTACTTTGGTCAACCTGGATCAGCTCAAGCGCTACTATCCCTGAGAGATGCTCGTTGGATCGAAAACCACAAGGGTGGGCGATTCCAAGCAAAAGTTAGAGCAGCCTGCTAGATCGAAAACCCAAGGGGGCGGTCTAGGCAAAAATAAATAGGCAGAATCAAGAGCTCGCTAGACCGAAAACCTGTTAAGGCGGTTCTAGGCAAAAGTTAGAGCGTAAAAGGGGAGGTAAAATACACGAGCGAACCTCAGCCTGAACTACGTTCTGACCTGATTCCCCGCAAAGGGATACGTAGGCAGTCTCACAATGAGACCCGGTCATATCCCATCAAGCTGATCCATAGTCTAGCATTTTGGGTTTCTCTACCAAGGCCGAGACAATTCAAAGCTCAAAAGGGGAAAACCCTTCATCTTTCGACTTTATTTTGCAAAACTACTACGTCTAATACACAAGCTGAGCATAAAAGCCTTAAAAAAAAAATGAAGCATGAGAAACAGAACAAAATGCTTGAGAAGCCTAAACGGCTCACAGTTTATTCTAAATACAGCAAAGTGGTTTGGAGTCAGTCAATATTTGCTCTTGCGTGCACATCTGCTCTCAACCATCGTCTATAGCGATTCTTTAATCGAGGGTCGAAATCTGGCATCTCCGCCTGGAGAATCCTCAGGCCCCAGCGCCTCTGATAGCCGCCCAGCGTCTGAGCATTGAAATTGGGAGGACGGAAGCCCCCGACGCTAATTTGGACATTCTCCTGCGAGGCGCCCAGTTGGCGAAGGATCCGCCCCGGGATATAGAAAGTAAAGCTGGTCAGCCCCGCGATGACCATCCTGTCAAAGCCGTCGGAATGGATGGCCATGTCTACAAGGTCTAACCAAGGACACCTCCAAGCAATTTCATCGGGCTGCATCTCCTGCATGAACTCGTACCAGCCTTCCACGTCCAAGTCAGGATATCTCATCTCTCTCTGATGAACCCGTTTCGGAAACAGGTTCCAGCCCGCCGCCGGTGGATGCAGTAGACTCAGCTTGTCCGATAGCCACAGCTGCATGAGTGACAAAACAAGTAAGGAGCCAGATAAAGCCTGAGTGACAAAACAAGTGAGAAGCTAGGAAGTAGCCTGAGCCGAGTGTCGAGGTAAAATGAGAATGTGTGAAAAACCAGAAAAAGGTGAGCTGAGTGAGTTTACCTGGAGCAAGAGCGGGCTCCCGCTGAACACTGCCGACTGGCCTGTACTCACCAAATCCAAACCCAAGAGTGTCTCCGCCAGGACCAAAGGGATCACATTTCTGCGCGCCCCCATCTGAGCAGCTACGCTCACGAGCAAAGGACTAACCCGTCCGTCGGCCGGAACAAGTAAGTAGGCCGCGAGCAAACAAATGACCAGGGCAAAGCGCCGACGCGCTTGGATTTCCTCGCTGCCCGGGCTATCCACGGCAACAGCCGGACTATACCTCTCGACCAGCCGGATAATATTCACCTGGCCGCCTTCCAGGATTGTGTTAGCCAAGCCCCGGGGGATACCGAGCGAGCTAGCCAGCAGCTTCGGCATGCTCTCTTGGTAGGGAGGAACGACGAGCGTCGAGGACGCATAGGTGCGGAGGTACGCCTGGAATTCCTCCACGGTTGGGCACATCTCATCGTCACCAAAGCGGAAGACATGGACGTCCGGGTCCCAGAATCTCAAAGCGGCCCACAGCAGCGCCGGTCGGATAGGCACATGTCGAAGAAAGCGGAACGAAGAAAGCCCGTGGTATTGGAAGTTAAGCCAATCGACGCTTAAAAAGGACACTAGCCAAGGCCTGATCAGTGTTGGGAGAGGGTTATCCATGGACAACGCTGCTTATATGATGGAAAAGAAAGTGGGTGATTGATGCTGTAAATACCTGAAGGAGGCATCCCAGCTTTATAATCCCTCAATGTGCCTTTGCAATTCTCATAAGGCATGAAGCCAATCAACTAGTATCCAAGGTGGCATCCCATCAAGTACCCTGCCTCCCTGAGCCCTCAGAAGCCGTGTGAAAGACCGTGTGCGAGTAAAAACAAGTTCCCCCTGAAAAAGGACAATCAGTCAGTCAAGTGGATCTGACTCTCAGGAGTTTGGCGTACGCCATCTTATAATTGGCGTACACATGGTATCTTCACAATTGGCGTACGGAGTTATACCCATGGCGTACGCCAGGTTGATAAACCAGAAAACAGTTTCCAGCAGCTACTGCCTTCGCATGGTCGGTTTTTGTTCGAGGTTTGGCTTTGGTCATTTCTTGGTTCCCCCAAGTCTTAAACATCATTTGGGACTGCGGCAAGGCGTCGGAACTCAAAAGCCGCATTCATCGAAGATTTTGGACCCCCGGGGGCCCGTTTCAAACTCAAATCAAGGATACGGAGAGTCGAATCTCGTTTTAGGGAGTTTTGCCAAGTTTTGTTATACCGTACATGTCACATAGGACTCGTGTGACTGCGCGGGGGTGTCGGTTTCAGTCTGGGACCATATCGAGTCTTCTTTTGCGTCTTATGTCCGTTTTTGCGACATTTTTAGCTTTTTATCGGTATTCGCTGTATGCCGGGGTATTTTTGCCAATTTTTGGCGCTCCGTACAAGTCATTGTACATCTATAGAGTCTTTCAAAAGTGTCAGTTTCATCCGTTTTGGAGAAGTACGGATTTTGATCTATTGGTGCCTATTCTCCCGTATCCTCCGCGTGTCTGGGGTATATCTTGTATTCTAGGGCCTCTTCTATCCATTTTTATTCGAGCTACGTCTTCTGTGCGCATGTGCGAGTGTCCGTGTCGACTCAAAACCATCGTCAATGCATGTTAGATATTAGGGGACGGTTCGTTCGTTTCTTTAAGCTCAAAATCCAATAATTGAAAGAGTCGAACGAACGGGAAATGCAGATATTATTACTACCATATCAAAACCCTGAAAAGCAAAAAGTGAGAATGTATCAAAGCGGCACACCGGCCCAAGCAAACTCAAAGTATCAGGGCACACTAGCCCAAAAGTCAATAGGCACGCAGGCCTCATATCCAAGATCCCAGAATGTCTAAGTATCAAAGTCAAAGTCAAAAACAGCAAAATAGACTAAGGCTCAGTGATAGCCCTCAGTCATCAAAAAGGTCCTCGTCGTCGTCCTCCTCGCTCTCTGCCAGCTCGCGCGGGTCCATCCGGTACCGGGGGTCCTCGACGGAGTCGGAGTCGCTGCTGAGGGATATTCCGCCTTCCTCCTCTTCCTCTTCCTCTTCTTCCTCCCTCCTTCTCTTTTGCGAAGGCCCCTCCGCAGGCCTTTTCTCTGCAGGTCTCTTTCTCAGCTCCCGGCGGAACGGGAGATCCTCGCTAGCAGGCGCGATCCGTACTCCCCTCTGAGTACTTGCTGCTGGCCGGGAAGAGCTTGGCGCTATCTTCTTCTGAGGAGGTGGCCTCACGCTCTTCCTTCTAGGAGCCGCCCTAGCCTGCCCCTGCATTGCATTTAACTTGTTAAATACCTGTGTACGTATTGCATGTATTCTGAAATGTGAAAGCAGGTCATCATTCTATCAAAGTTTCAAAGTTATACCTGAGGCCGCGCAGTAGAAGCTGGAGCTGGAGGTGGATAGTGCAGCCGTAGCTTGGCACCGCTGGCAATCCTATGGAACTCCTTCTCCATGGCCTTCATCAGGCGCACCGCCTCTCGTACCCACGTCATGGGAGCCTGTTTACAAATAATAAGCAATCAAGTCAGTTTGCAAGACAACTATACATATGCAAGTCAAAGTAAGGAAAGTACAGGGGATGCTAAGTATCGTACCGGTCCTGTGATTTCGTCGGGCTCTCTCCTAGCCGGCTCGAACTGCAGAGTGGCCTCCTCTCCCTGAGCGTCCCGCACAGCCAGCGTCCAAGAAAGCTGAGGAAGTCCCGTCGCCCTAGCAGACTCACTCCTCTCCCTCGGACGGGCAGTTCTACCGCCCTGTCCACGCCTCTCCTCCCCAGCAGCTCTAGCCTCGGCCTCCACAGCTCCGTGCTCAACTACTCCGAGTGGCCCCGCCAAGTATTGCTTCCGATAGACAGCGTAGTCGCGCCCAGGCCGCAAGAAAGCAACAAGA
>BPLS01029070.1:0-21615 GCA_019656275.1 Rhododendron kiyosumense | reverse complement strand
TTCAAGAGAGTGTGGATGTGTTTTCTCTCTCTCTCTCTCTCTCTCTCAGATTGTTTCACGGCAAGCAGCTTTGAATGGCCCACGAAATTTAACAGAGGAAACGGGTTGCTTCCACGTGGCAATGTGGATGCATCGGATTGGATAATTTTTAAGCTTTTTTTTCCTGGAACTTACCAATATGGCCAGAAGAAATACAACTGGAGATGCTGATTGATTTATGAGAAGAGGGTGCTAGAATTTGAAGGGAGGTCAATTGAGAGGATGGGCCACTCAAACCTATAAAAGCCCATCAGATTTTGGGCCTATGAGAATAACGTTGCGCCAAATTTCCGTTTGCCGACTAAACTATATCCGTGTAGCAAACAACAGATATAAGTTCCTTGGGAGCATTCACATATATCATCCACTCTATATCCCATCAGCAAACGGGGCGTATGAGTTCCTTGGGAGCATTCAATAAAACTATAACGAAATACACATGTTTACAAGCTCATATTTTTCATTAGAGTTAGGGTGGCAGAGCAAGCCAAACTACCCGAGTTTATTTGGTGTAAGATCTAATAGCTTGTTCAAGAGTGACTCGCAAAACTAGCCAACCAATTTAAGCACGCAAGTTGAACTTGACATAAAACACCTAATTGCTTTGAGTTATTTCTAGAGGTTACACATCAGAAGAAATCTAATCAGGCTCAACTCGTGATCAAGCAAAACCGATGCTCATTCAAAATCAACTCACAACTAAACAATCGTAGAAGCTTGAGAATTTAGAACAATCAAATAAGAGGCTCGACTCAGCTCATCAGAGTTTACACCCTGTTGTTCGACGTTAAAAAGACGAACCCCCAATGTAAGAGTCCCCTTCTAGGGTAAGGTTTCAGGAGCTAGTGACGAATTTTGATCGAAATGGTTCATAACTGCGAAGTATTATCCGAAGGAAAAGGAATGAGCTATTGATACGTGGAATGGGAGCTTGATCAGATTGTGCTAAGAGCTAATATTGTTTACAGCATTCCAACATAACTACTACTAACATCACTCCCACATTTTAGGAAAAATTCTCGACCAAGACCTGTCCATACCCTTCGCGAAAGTGCTCACCACAGTTCAGCTATAATGATCTTAAACTGGAAGATAACAACCCATACCAGGGTATTAACAAATATAAGAAGGCATTTTATTGAAACTATCCTCTCAAACGCTGAGAACTGAAAAGAAGCAAACATTGAAAAAAGATAGTGCAGGAGTATGGTTACATCTCCAAAAACATTCAGCCACTCCAGTAAATAGTGATCAGAGCTTTCACATAACCAAGCCAAATTTGGCCTTCTCAGCGGCAGCAAAGATGGATCAATTAGTGACAGTGGGCCGCTTCTTTTGAGTGTAAGGGTAGTACTCCTTGCCATTATCAATTCTGGTGGTCTGACCCCCAGCATCAATCAGTGCAGAAGTGACTGCGAGCGCTGCGCCAGCAGAAATCGCTGTTGGAATGCTTTTTGCTGCAGAAATTGCATGAACATTAGATCAAGAATTGGGAGAAAATGATGATAATCTAAGCTAGAGAGACGGCTGGTTTGGTATATTTGGATTAGAGATCTAGTGCTCATTCAAGCCCCCACATGGCCTTTATAATGGATCTCTAGTGCTCATTCAAGCCCCCACATGGCCTTTATAATGACTCCAGTGACTAATTCTAACACCATAGAGTGAGTGCTCATCCAGAGATAGAAAACTGAAAAGTCACGTATCATCAAACATAAATCGTAAAACGAGGTCACTAAATAAGCACGCTTGAATACTCCTAGTCCAAAAACGAAAACCCACATCTGAGCTTTTATTGATATTTTTACCTCTTTTTCATGGAACAAACCAGGAAATATTAGACAACTCTTTCAAGATATCCAAGTCTCAATCTGGTTTGTTAGTAGAGAATAGTGGTCATAAATAGATGCCGAGGCAAGGAAACATTTGCCGCCCACGTGGGGCTGTAATTTCATGTGTCTAGCTCACAAGGGCATGGTGACTCTGCAAATCTCTCTGGCGAATATTAATTTTCGAAACTTGGAGTTTGTGTATCACAGTTGGCCAAGCCTTTCAAGATATGAGGGGACTACATTAAGTAGGCCAGGCATGTATCCATCAAGAGGAACCGTTACCTTTTTTGTATGACTTGAGCTACATTGTAAATTAATTACCAAAAGGATAAGATTTTGACTTGAGAGTCTAGCGGCCAAATATAGTTTAATTGCTAATGGAGGTAAATCAACATAACATGTTAAAGAAAAATTACAAACAGAATTCGATAGCCATTACAACAAAAATTTAGCCGAAAACACAGTATCATAAAGACAGTGTAACAGGCTAACAGCTTATAACGACCATAAGAAGTTAACAACTATGACTATTTTTGTCTGACAACTATTATTCCAACAGTAAGAGACCCCCAAAGCCCACTGCATCGTAAATTGGCCACTTCTTAAAGCTACTCTATCATTTGTTAACTTTTTCTGTTGACTTTTGAAATTCTGTACATAAAAAGTAAGAACATAAGACCTACTAAGTGAGATTTGCACACAAAGTGCACATATAGAGTAAGGTCAAATATCCTATTTAAGTATTTTCTCAATTTTATGATATGCATCCATGGTTCATGCTCACGCCATATTCTTAAAGGAAGAAGATGAAACCAAATTTAACTTCTGCACAACCATTTTTCTACACACAACAAAATTAGTTGGCATATCCAACATCTGAGCAGCAAATGTAGATTCTTTGAAACCAGCCAATTTCTACCCAAAACCTTAAGTTCCATATACTAACCCAACAAAAATATCCTTTGATGGAAACAATATATGTTTTGAATAGTAAGGAAACTATGGTCGATAAATTCTAAATACTGACTGAAAAAGCACACAAAAAATATTTTCCGGTTTCAACTTTCAGTCCAAAAATTTGTATGAACTTAGGAAAACCAACAACTATGAAACTATAAAAGCTTGCATCTTCCAACTATGGCAAGAAACATGCAGAGTAGCGTGCAGAGTGCGTTTAACACGTTATAGACAATGAACATTAAAAGACAATAAGTGAAGTCAGAAATCATCTATTCCTTGCCAGGCTGGTGAAAATAGAATCATATATGCATCCAAAAATTTATCCCTAATGAAACCATAACAATGACACAAACAATTCAAATGCGTCAAAGGCTAATCCTCACCTTTGTAACCAAGAACTGTAGCCCCAGCAACAAAACCACCAACAGCTCCATTCATGAAGTCCCTCTTCATCCTATAATTCTGCAACAGCTGCTCTACGCCTATGTAAACACCGCCAATTGCAGCAAAAGTCAAGCCATGGTTACCCATCATCTTGAGTGTCCTTATCAACCCTGGAAGTGCAACATTTCTCTCAACCCGAGGCACATCGTGCCAAGTAGCAACTATGGTACCCCAAATAGTTCCGGCAACGAAGCCAGAGGTTGCACCCTTGATTGTTTTCATTACCGGGGTACCCTCATCTTCCAAATACCTAAGTTCTGAAGGATCCATTACTCTCCCTTGTCTATGCATTGACCAAAGTAGCAAATAAATTGAAGCATCAGTACTAGTACAATACTTCAGCAGTTCAGCGACCAAATCGAAGTAATTTTGTTAAGATGATCTATTGTGAACTGATACAAGAAGAAGTGGGTATTTCATAGGAAACATAAAAGTCAATACAGTTTTAATTTCCACCCAGTTCCCGGTTTTTGAAGGGGTTTTAGTGCACATGGAAATGACATTTCTCCCAGCTAAGACCACAGTGGCACAGTGATTGCAAGCACAAAAATTTCTCATTACCTATGGTGCAAAACTAGAACAGATATCAAAGCATCAGGATTACAACACTTGCGCTATCAAAAGTGAAGCGATTTCTTACAAAAATCCAGAGCTGTTTATTAGCGGCATTGGCTTGCGCCAAATGTGTTCATTATAAAATCTGCTTTCCCTTCTTCAATGTCTGAAGTTGCAATGCACATGTTCCAGCTTAGCTACAGGTCTTAAGGCAGCTAGGAATAAAGCACTAGTCAAACATGCTTCTCCTAAGGGTAAAACAACAAGAAGCCAATAAGAACGGACCCAGGTCAAACCGCATTCGTTGTTGCCTGTATAGCTTTCTAGAGCAGAGATCTACCAACGCATTCTAGGCACACCATTTCTTTGTGCGTGTGCGGCGCTGTATTATCTAACAATTAGCTTTCAGGCTGGATTCACCTGCGTATACGTGGGGATGCACAGCTAAAAACTATATTCAGTACTGGACTCCAGGGCTTTCTATAACTCCATACATGGGAAACATTAAAAAAACAGTACGGTTCTACTTTCAAATTTGGCACCACGAGCCAGTTTTCTTTTGTTCCTTTCTTTTCTAGAGAAAAGGAACAGCATTTCTGTTTCTGTGTTTGCAAGGAGTTGGCAATACAATTTGCCAGGGAAAATTTGACCTTACTGAGAGCACAAAACTCATACAGTACGAACTACCTAACTAGAACCTATCCGTCAATTCATTTTGCCTATTTATGTAAATCTCGAAAAAGCAAACACATACATCCTAAGTCCGTTAATTTTGCACAGAAAAGAGATTTTCAAAACACAAAGGAGAAGAACACAAGTAAAAAGTGGCACCAATTAACTAAAAATGTTTTTCCTTTTTCCTATCAGAAACAATTAGATAGATAGAATTATCTGATGAAGTGATCGAAACTTCAAGTGGTAATGTACCAGTTTGATTGTGGTGAAGTCGCTGGTGTCGCGCCCAAACCCTAAGATCATATTTCCAAGTCTATACAGTAATTAATACAAAAACTTATAGAGAGATTACCGCGGAGATAGAGAAAGATGAGAAGGCAGTAGAGGAACTGCACTGCGTTGGTGACGATGAGAGATCGGAGTGGAGAGAGAGAGAGAGAGATTGAAGCTATCGGCCTGACCAATTGGAACCCCGACCCCAAAACGGTTGATGAAATTTTAAGGGTAAATTACACCAACCTCCCTTGAAGTTTCTGAGTATGCCACTAGGACCCTAGTATTTTGGAATCACGAAAGAGAAAACATGCTAATCAAATCATTTTGTATTCTTTGCATGCTAAATTATGTTCAAGCATAGAAGGAATGAGCTACTTCTGTCTCGTGTACCCGAGTACAAATTCTTTAAAAGAGCGTATATCGTGCATCGAGTTGTAGCAACATTCCATTAAATATGCTTTATTTAGGTTTCAACAGTCGACAGAAATTGCAATACGGAAATAAGCAGTGCAGGTTTTTTTTTTTTTGATCCGCAAGTAGTGCAGGGTTTAAATTCATAAAATTGAAACTACACCGATCAAAGTAAGATTTTACTGAAACTATGAGAGAGTACAGTAATCTAGTTCACGATGTGCACCCTATAGCAGCTATTAGAAGCTATCAGAAAAAATACTTATTTAAGTTACATAATGGGAATCGTTAAGGGCTTCTAATTACATATTAGCAGGCAAAAAAAAAATTTAAGAATATAAAATGACTCATCCCAAGATTAATCCGGGATGGCGCAATATGCAATGGTACCTGATAATACCATAGCCTAGCGAGCGATTTACATTTTGGAGTCCATATTACGGACCTGAAACTCGGAGGATTTCACGATAATCCCCAAGGAATCCTCCTACAGATCTGTTTCACATGGTAATTTGATGATAAATATGGTGTACCATATTCTATGTCTAGTTAGATAAAAAGAAAATTACTTGCACATTTGCAAACAGTTTAAAGCCAAGCCCATTCAGACCTACGGTTACATTACCACATTTCGGAGCATTACCCTTACATTACCACATTTCGGAGCATGTTGTGTACTGCGTTCTTCTTGTTTCCATTGTATGTGCTAGAGCAGTGTGTATTTTAGGTACCTTAGGCCTTATTCATAATAATTCGCCTCGGTCTCGTGTTCTGAGAAGTTGGACATAACTAATGAGCAAAAATAAGGAATTCAGTTCTAAACAAAACCTTGCCAATCGGAAGGCTTTTGGACATGATGCTCTCCAGTCCCGAAAAGGAACTGGACAGTCCTGTTAGAGGCAAATGTACTGGGCCCTTTCGGAGCCCAATTCACCATGCGGCTCCTGCATTCCATTATGTGTCTCAGGTGGAATCTCAAGACAGGTTTGTAAATGATTAACAGAAAAGAACAAAGGAAACCCCAAGTGAAGGCGTAAACATTTAGTGAATTGGAAGACTTTTATTGTTCTCCAAGAACTAGCATGACTGTTTTTGCAGAAGAACTTTCATACAAAGAATCAAGAACTGCAACAGTGGAAAAGCACTGCTATGCGTTATATTCCCCTTTGCTAGCAGAAGCTAGTTTTACAACACCATACTTGGATGAAAGAACTTCTTAAGATGAGTCAATAGCTAACAGGTGAGCTAAAAAAGCGGGTACGTGTCGAACGGAAGGACTTATTGAATGGATCACCTTCGTTGTTATCTGCTGCAGATGTTTCCCCTGTCCCCACCTTATCTATCAGAGAGGAGAGTGATTCCACTATTTCAGCCATTGGCGGTCGGAATTCCTTTTCAGCCTGTCACAAATTCCAGATGCAGTCAAAGAAAAGGTGGAATGATCAGTTTTTCCTTATCAATTCAAGCAAAGGTGGTTTCCAAGAAATACATTTTACTGTTTTCGTTTAAGCAGGTCAAGCAGTGTTCATGTGAAATCTCAGGAATACAAATCACAACTAACTCAATTTCTCTCAGTTTCTACATCATATCCAATTAGAAAGTCTAGGCTGGATTTCAAACTTGAAGTTGGGTGGGGAGAAGGAAAACCATTTTTCTTTGTGTTTCCCCCCTTGGAAAAAAATGTAGAATTTTTCTTCATATGATGAAAGATCATGAAAGTGGAATTACAGAAGAAGAAAAAATGATATTTCAAGATATAATTTTCTTCCTTTCACCATATCCTGTTTTCTTCACCAATAGCCAAATTGGGAACTAAGTAATTGAAACATTCTCAAAGATGCAAGGTAACATCCAAACAAGCTCTATAGCAGATGGGGTTGCGTGTACAATATTAAAGCTGAGTGCAGGTAATACCTGGACACAGAGGGAGACAATATCAGCAAACCGAGAGAGAGCCCTGGAGGAGAGTAATTTGTTCATGTTTGGATCAACCATATTTTCCAAAGACTCGTTGTCATGAAGCCGGGAAGAAGCCCATTTTACCAATGATTGCTTGTCCCTTGGTCTAAAACTATTTATCAAAGGAACCAAAAAGCTGAGTAAGGAAATGATAGAACAAAAGGCTAGATCAAGGACAGAACAAAAAGCATCATACCCATCGAAAGGCCTCTTTCCCGTTAACAGCTCCAAAAGAAGCACCCCAAAAGCATATATGTCCCCTTTTACGCTGTCAAATCCGTTTTGGATGCGTTCAGGTGCAACGTAGCCAGTATTGGTAATAGCCATTTCAGAAGCCTGTTCCAATGATAATGGATGGTGCTTGTTAGCCTTGGCATAAATAGAGAGAGTTTCCCAAATTTATGTGGTCTTTTTCTATGCTTCTGATCAATTAAGAAATGTGTTCAAGTTTACCTTCTGATTAAAAATTGATTTCAAAACCAGTTTTCCAACACTATAGGCTTGTCTCTAATCACACTACTTAAAAACTGATATGATTCTTCTTCTAAGTTGTAGGAAAATACTGAATTTAGTCATTCTGTACCTTGAGTTTAACACTGTTGCTTGTGAGGGGCCTCAAAACAGCCAGCCCACAGTCAGAGAGACGAGGCATAAGTTCTTCATCAAGTAAGATGTTAGCAGCTTTTAAGTTGCTGTGAGGAACAGGAGGCATGCATGTGGAATGCAAATAGCTGAAAGCATAGATTAACACATTACTTTTTCTTCCTTCTAGTCACAGGAAAAGCAACGTCTGTGGAGTAATGGAGGTATACACATTCCCTATTGTCCAACGTTACAGCATTCTAAAAGCACAATGAGTTGTAGCAACTGATAAGATACTCTTGGTGGATTTTCTAGCAGCCATTGGTCTGTTTTCTACAGTTCTATTGAAAATAGATTTTCTGTTGAGTGTTCAAATCAGTTTTCAAAACTCACTTCAACTGTTTCTGAAACACAAACACCAAATACCTTATTATTTTTTAAGTAAACTTTAACTGAGAATTGGAAAACATCAATATTTCTATACAATGAGCTCTTTTCCAAAAAATATTCCCCTGAAAACATGTTAGCCATCAAAACAAGCTAAGTTTTTTGTTGTTCTTTCAGAAAATGATAACAGAAAACACAAATATCCAAGCAAGTCTTACTCCAAACCTAAGTTTGAAATGAACACTGCATTGAGTACTCTATACTTACTCCAAAGCTCGTGCTACGCCAAGAGCAATTCTGAGACGTTGGCCCCAAGAGAGAGTCATATATGCATCAGAGTGTAAAGCATCATCTAGAGTCAGATTTCTGATGTACTCATAAACAAGAAGATGTTGTCCATGCTCTAAACAGTAACCTAGAAGTGTCACAATGTTTGGGTGTCTCAACCGGGCTGCATTCCAAATCACGTCCAAGAATTGTTCTTCTTCATTGTGAGACAGCACTACAGTGTTGATATTCTTTAAAGCCAAGATCTTGCAAGAAAGAAAAAAGTTCCATTAAATTCTACATCTCATTTTATACTTTGAAAGGAGGATGTAAGTTTTGAATTCTTACTTGTCCATTAGGAAGCTCTGCTTTGTAAACAGAACCAAGAGATCCCTCTCCAAGAAAGTTCTCCTCACTTAAACCATTTGTTGCTGATTGAAGCTCTGCCATAGTGTAAACTTTCGCACTGATTGGAATTTTCCGTTTCTTAGAGAAACTTCTTCTAGACATTCTGTCCTTTGTCGTGCGATTGGGTGGTACACGCCTTGGGGCAAGCACTGGAAGATACATGATACCCGAGGTCCGTGGGCTCTCTTGTGCTCCAGATGAATGTTCTGTCACGACAATTAAAAACGATTAAATCACTGTCCATGGGACAGTTCCATTAGAAGAATCTATGCACCTTCAGTTGTATGGTATTGGTAGAGTGTAGGAATGGTAAATCAGGAAGTCAACTTGAAACTCCGTTTTTTAACAAGTGTAAGCACACAAGCATTGGAAAATAGTAGAGAAAATTTCTATAATGCAATATTGGATGGATGAACGTACAGCTTTGGTACTGCTACTTAAAGCAGTTTATATATGAAAAGCATTTGCTCATCCAAAACCACTTCAAATGTCTATATACACACACACAGTCACACACACACACAAAATTCGATCTTATCAATTAAATTTAGAACAAGAACAGTAACTAAAAATTTGTGGCATTGTATCTGTTTAAAAACCAAATTAAGCCGAAAAAGTTACAAGGGATGACATCATAGTTTAAATAATTTGCAAACTCATCTTTGGTTGAAGTGTACACTAGTATCTAACTGTTGAAAACTATGAGGACACAAACAGTATTCAATATGCTTGTCAGCAGCACCTAACCTATGGTTGAACTGATTGGAAGAGAGTGGTTTGAGCAGTCGCCGCAGATTTCCACTCTTAAGCGCTTTTTGGCACGAGATCGATGTATTCGGATCACAATGATGAGTGCTGCACATGTTGCCACTAGGGTTACTCCACCAAGGGTAAAGGCTAAACCCCCAGGACCTAGACCTTTCTTCTTGTGTCCACCTGCTTTATGAGAAGGATTTCTCTCGATGGCGCTCGACTCAGTAGTTGGAGGACTTTTGACATTCTGCCCAGCCGTTACATTTAGCAGTGGGAAATCCCATGGCGGGTCGTTTCCTCCTGCCTTGAGACTATTTCCGTCCAACCTAAACACGAATCAAGAGGCAAAATCATCAGTTAATAACATGTTTGGCAGTCATAAGTTAGGGCCGGAGCCTAATATTTACGTCATTCGGGACAACTACTAAACCCAAACTCAACTGGAAATAATGAAAAAAGCGCAATGAGCAACAATAGATAGTATTCACTTTTGCACTCAAAACCCGAGTGAAACATTGATATACTCATTAATGTAGTCTTTAGCACAAAGATTTTGGAGTAAACCGTGACGAGTTTTCATGTTTTCTAAATCTTGCATGATCAGCATTGCTATCAAAGATCTCTTTCTATGTATGCAATCATGTTATCTGTCATCTATTGATCACCCATTAAGGGCTAAAAATGATTTTTGTTCGACCTATACATAACTTTAGAAGGACCAAATAAGTCAGACTGTCAAAGTGCAGTATTCAAAGAATTTAGTGCCAGGCCTTATTGGCTCCGCTGCTGAATACATGCCCATGAAAGAAACAATGACAGAGTTTTGTTAGCTTACCAAAGATTAAGTATATGTTGAAATTGGTTAGGAATAAGACCACTGAAATGATTGTCTCGTATGTCCCTGACAACAGATGTACACAGGTAAGCAATCAGACAAAGGAAATGGAAAGAGGGTCCAAAACTTGTCGAGGAAACCTACAGGTCAGTGAGAGGAAGACCAGACAATAGGATTACTGATCCAGTGAATCCATTATTCCGCAAGGACCTGCATTGAACGCGAAATAAATAACAGGAAAGAAAGAACAGTTGAGAGAGAATATGCTAAAAAACCAAGTGAAATAAGACTCACAATCTATGAAGATTCATCAGCGTCCCAAAGGAACTAGGTAGATCTCCATTGAAGTTGTTGTTTGATAGATCCCTGTCGGTAAGGAGTCAATCTAAATAGGTAAAGGGGACAAGACAAACAAATTTATATTCTTCCATGGCTGCATTCCCGAGTGATCTGTGCTTCTGTGCCAGTTTTACTAAATTCTAGCCTACTTAACAAACTGTTTGGGATCGTTTCAACCACGAGTAAAAGTGGTTTAGAAATTCAGAAAATTGACCATAAAGAGCCTTCTATATGCATGAATGCCGGATCTTTGTTTTGGCGTCCCCCTAAGTAAAGTTCAGTAAAGATTAAATGACAATAGATGTCTAATTACCATAATAACTACCTACAATTCAGACATCAATACAAGTTCTTCATTTCAAGTGCAAAGGAAAAAAATTTAAGGAAAATATCATACATTTCTCTTAGATTCAGAAGCCCATCAAATACATTTCCTATGGGCCCAGATAATGAGTTGTGGCTCAAATTCCTGCAACAAAACATTTATTACTAAGGATGATCAACATAAAACTGGAAAATTAGGCAATCACTGGATGAACAACTCACAGATGCCGAAGATTCCTCATGGAGGTCAAGGAGGATGGGATATTTGCTGTAAAGTTGTTACAAGCCAAATTTCTGCATTTACAGAACCAGTACATGAAAAGAAAGAGGGTGGAAAGAGAAGAAAACATAATGCAAATCAATCACATTGAAATGAAGTTACTGCATGCAATACAATACACTTTGTTGAAAACAGCTATCTTACATGTGAGTGGCATTAAAAGGTAGGTTGGATGGAATTTCGCCGCTAATGTTATTGAAGCTAGCATCCCTAAAATAAAGAAGCATATGAGATACATTACATATGATTAACCCTTCCGTACTTTCATTAATGGAAGATTTTACAGGAATACTTACAGCTGTTTCAGACTGAGGAGGTCGGTGAGGTGGGAACCTAGATTTCCAGTAAGTTCCAGCCCACGTAGTTCACTGTAAAAGCAAGTGAAACGCGTTAATTATTTTTGGCAAATTGACATCTAGTTAATTATAGGACTTAAAGTGTAGTTACATGTGTATGACCGATGATCCAAAACACGAAACTCCTGTCCATGATTCTTCACATGGGTCCGCATCACCCAGTCTCCATCCCTTCAGTTGAGGTGGTCTGTTCAGAGAAGTGTAAAGATCTTGAAGAGCCAGGACTGCATGAAGAAGTGAACCCAGTTTGTTATGTTTATGTTCACAGAATTTAGAGTCATGCATAAGAAACCAATTTTGCTTAAAAGTAAAGAGGTCACATCACAACAGCAACATTCTAGGGCCAATAGGCTAGTGGACCAACTACTTAATCAATTTATCACGGACAAACATTAGCAAAGCAAACTTGTGATTGTGTAACCCAGCTTTCATGAATGGCGACCTTTATCAATGAACTCGTCGATTTTCACCCTACAACTATTTCTCTTGGTTCACTTGTGTAGTGATTATCCTGGTTAGACAGCTAAGCTATAACTGACAGAAGGATAAATGAAAATGAGGCTCTGATTTGTGCAGGACCTAAGTCCATCAACAGCACTGTCATGTTTGGATCTAGGGTTTATTGAAGAAAAGAATAAGGATAGGAAATTATTTGTCCTCTTTTTGCTACAAGTCACCAAACAAAATTTCTGAATTTTTTTGAAAAGCCTATCAATTTTCTCAGTCCAACCAAACAAAAAGAAAAGTGTTATTTAACTTCTCTCTTTCGTTATTCTTGACTTTACAAGAACAAATCTTGGAAACAAACAAAGGATTTTGAACAAAATAGAATTGTGCAACTAATTCCTAATATCAGTTTACCTACCCAAAATCAACAAACACAGTTGTTTCCCAAAATCAATCATTTGAAACCGAAGATTAAAACAAAAACAAAAAACTGAAATAGCTTTCAGAATGGTCATAACTCCAATTCAACGAACATAGCATCTTTTCCACAAAAGTTTATACAAGATCATCAACTCCTCGTTCATCATTACTTTATATCCGAAGCATTAACAAGATAAGCCCTCAAATAAATTAAAACAATTCGCAGGCAAAACGGATTTAAAAAAACTACAAGAATTTCAGGAAGGAGAAAGGAATGATTTGGGTGAACTACCGTCAAGATAGTCAGTGCGAGCCGAGGCCTCCGGAACCAGAACTGCAAACAAGGCCATTACAGAGAGATACAACCATACGCACAACTTCGTCATTTTCACTCTTCCAATGTACATATGACGATATACGTTCGAACAACCAGTATTTCCCTGAAAACACACCCAGAAATGCAGTCGATCGTTCAAGTCTACACGTAATGAAGAACAACGCAATGGGGCTGTAGTACTCACTACAACTAGTGAAACCCACAATGAACTAGTGATGAATGACAGAATCCTAAATGCATCGACTTAAATTTAAACATAATAAGGGTTTTGGAATACCTTCGAATGAAATTTTCTGAATGTATCACCGATTAATCAACACGCACACACAAACAGAGAGACAGAGAGAGAGAGAGAGAGAGAGAGAGAGAGGAGAAATTTGCTGGAAATGTTACAGACATATTCGAGTTGAAAAGTGTCATGAAATGGACGGTTAATTAGCTATTCAGAGGGATGAATGAAAAGCAGTGATCAAGAAACAACTTTTGTACTGTATGTACTCCATGTGCAAGAGTCGTGTTTGTATAGATTTAACTCCAGAGAATTAGGGTTTGCGAATACCTTGGGAGAAGCTTTACTCTGTTGATGACTCTAGAGAGAGAGAGAGAGAGAGAGAATTGGTTATGGTGAGAGCTCTGTTATGGGTTCCTCGAGGTACTGAAGCGGTTAGAGAGAGGGGAGTCCAGAGAGAGATAGAGAATCTTGCTGAGTCAGCATTCAGGTGGGATAAAACGGTTTAAGTCGTTAGGGAAGGCACGTGCCACACGGTTTAAGGGGAGAGAGAGAGACCTGTATTTTTCCGCTCCTGCTATCTTTTTTTTTTTTTGATCCGCCGCTCCTGCTATCATTGTTGCTATTTTTCGTTTACAACTTATACTTCGCGTGCGGGGTGCGGGTGCGTGGGAGGAAACGCTAGCGCAAGTGTGAAAATGTCTTTGAAGGGTGAAGATCGAAAGCACAAAGACAACAAAAAGCACACACTATAAAGGTATAAATTCTGGACAGCATACTTGATCAAACGGGTAATTTTTTCTCGTCCTACGGATCCCATATTCCCCACTATACTAAAAAAAAATGATTGGTGTCATAAGCAGACTCGAACAACTGAGCAGGGATCCCTCTTATATACTTTCGAAAATCTACATTGAGATGTTCATCAAACCTGAATAACATCTTGATAAATTGAATAAGAGCAGTAAACTTAAACTCATCTGGAAGTATTATTTGTGCGGGATTTAGGCCGAATTGATTGCAATAGCACAAAGTATTTTTGAAGAATCACGTGACTAAGGGGCTACCACGTTTAAGTGGAATCAAACAGAAATTATAAAGTGAAATAATAATGATGACAAAAAAAACAACTAATTAGGTGAAAAAATATACTATAGTAAGAGTAAGACTGAGTATGGATTAACAAAATAAATATGTAATCTTTATTTTTATATTTTTTCCAAACAAAGGTTTACTAATGGATTTTGCTCGGCAAGATGAATAAAAAAAAAAGAAGAATCCTATTTGGAAAAAAAAATCAGAAAAGAAAAATAAATTAAACGTTGAATTTTTTGACTTGTCTAAAATTCATGTTACGAATCCCGATTGGAGGGGGAAAAGAAAAGGAAAGAAGCTTCTTTTAGTTTTGGAGAGAATAGAACAAAAGTATTACTGTAAGAGACAGAGAAATTGTACAATACACCACACACTCACATTATCAATGGGTATGTGGCCCCCATGCACTCACAAAGGCGACTTGGGGTTCTTGTAGTGCGGGCGAGTAGAGCGCGATTCGAATCTCGTTAATCTCGATAATTAATAATTTAAATTTTATATCGGCTCTTTCAGAACCAAACCGTCTATTGTCGAGATGAAATCTAAACTATTGATAATCGAGATGAAAGGCTCGAATTGTGCACTTCACTCCCGTAGTACACCGCCGGTTCCTCGAAGTGGTTAGGAGGCCCACGCATTACCAAAAAGGTTCCGTGCCCGCTGTGAGCGTTGCGTGCAAATAGAACAGTCAATTAGAAAGGTTCTTTGAGAATAAATAGATCAGTTCATAGAAAGGTTTGAACCCTAACTGTGGCAACACTTGACAGAGGTCTGCACTAACATTTCTTTCCAAAGACTAACAGACATAGCAACCATTTGTTCTTGTGTTTTCAAAAACGACTACCTGAAAATATGAACAAAGACTTGTATTTCGCCAAAGGTAATTATGCTGCCACCGCAACTCGCCCTTTCATAAAAATAATTATTCAGTTTCGCATGCCACAAGGTGTCCCTCAGAAAGTCAGATCCCTCCAACACCACACAGTAGAGTGGGGCTCAGAGACATTGTTTGAGACCCACATCGGTGTGTGGTGGAGGGAACTGAAGCACCACGTGGCTGTGCCCCGTAGGAACTGAATAATTTTTCCTTGAGCAGTTGGTGTCAACCTGGGTGTAAAATGCAGTAGGACAAGCAGTGGCACATTTCCATTTAACCAATGTATCCACAGAAGGATACATCAGTTCCATCGAAGCAGCAGTAATTAAAAAAAAAACAACAAACAGCAGTTGAAATGCCAACAAATCAGTTTCATGTTTGACAACACAAAACACAAAACACAAAACAGATACAGAGTCATGTTATGGTCTATCCCAACAAACAAACATACAAAAAAAACCATCCAGCAAGCCAGTTTCAGGGTTTCGGGAAAACCAAGTAGAACCGAACAGATTCAATCATCTTGAGTTTATCCCAACAAATAAACACAAACAAGCAGCAAATCAACTTTCAGTTTCACACAAATAGCAGGAATCAAACTCAGAGTCATCCTCCCAACAAATAACACAAACGAGCAGCAAATCAGTTTCAGGTTTCGAAATCATAAAATCCGAATTCAGAGTGATCCAAGGGTTTACGCAACAAACAAACACACACAAACAACCATTGTCCGATAATCGGTTTTAAGAAAAGAAAGCGAATCCGAAACTTAAAGTGACCAGTGCATGTGCTGAGTGGAAGAGCCATAAACCCCGCGTGAATGCTCAAGTTCCATGGCATATTGCCTTCCACTCTGCTGAGGGGACTCAAACTCGCCGGAGTAAGGATTGTTACCCGGTTGCGAAATGTGACTCAGACCCAGATCAGGTGCCATGTGCTGTGAACCGGAACCAATATCATTTCCCTTGAAGCCCCACGTGGTGCTAGAAAAGTGGTTGATGGCTGAACCATGAGTAGAAGGTGACTGAACCATGGGTGCATCACTGGCAGCATTTAGGGGGAAGTGATTAACCCCAAGACCTGTGGGTCGGGCTCGTGGGCCCCAAGATTGATTTGACAGAAGAGAGAGAGCACAGCCGGAGTCAGAAGCTCCGGCAAAACATTCTCCCGAAGGAATAGTGGGGCTGGAGTAGTGGGTCCCACTTGTTGAACCTTGCAGAAAGAGGTTGGACGGAGGTGCATTTTCTGGTTGATTAGGCCACGGGTTTGGAAAGAACTTTCCTGTGTGAGTCGATTGACTGCTGGAAACCTGGTCTGATGATGCTCTTGTGGTTGGCCATGAGTCCCGCCCGGTGAACCTCGGGAAGGTTGAGAAGTCCATCACAAAGCCTCCACCTTTGCTGGCTTCTGATAAAAAAAGTACTAAACAATTTTACTGGAAAAGTAAAGCAACTTCGAAAACAAGGCCCAGTCTTGGAAATGTTTTTACCATCTCTTTTGCATAACACTTTCCAGAAGTTTTATTTAAGACAAAACACTTGTTATTTTTGCATCTCATTCGGTTTAGAAATGTTTTTGAGAATTGGAACGTCTTTTTAATGTTATCTAAAAAAGGACTACTTTACCGGGAAAAAAAAAAAAACTAATCAAATAAATTCAAAAAACCGTCAACCAAACAAGTTAGTGAAAAGTGTTATGCAAAACCAATTCTGAAAACTACCACCATACAGGACCAGAAAGTTTTTCTTTCTTTTTGTCATGTCTAAAAAAATTAATAGGGTTTGAAAGGAATTAACCGAAGACAGATGAAGGAAGCCGTCCATATTGAGATGATATTAGAGATCCAGGTGGCGGCTTCCTCCTACGCTCATTATGGCCTGCCAGGCGTCTACGGCAACTTCGTTTCACTTGGTCAAATTCAGGAAGTTGATGGAACCTGTATATGGAAAGATAACAAGTAGCTCTAATTGTTTCGGGTAGGAAAATTCAAAAATAACGTGGATAAAGCAGATGATCATTGGAACAGGAACATAATACAAAATAATCAAGAAATATGATACTCCAATTTACCCATGTACACAAGTGAAAATTTCATTACATTTCCTCTATCATCATCCTGTTTGTGCGTCATCTCTTGTGTGGTCATAACTTGCATCATCTCTTGAAAACTTCAATACTGTACTAGCCATAGAAATGGCCAGCAGAATCACAAGGTTCCAAGTTCATACTTTCTCTTGAGATCAACTACAAGTTAGTATGTTTTTTCCACCTCCGCTGAAAATCCGGAGAACAATCAGGAAAATCCAAGGTATAATTCTGATTCTCTAAAGCACTTTCGTTTTAGGTTCCAAAGCAATCTTCCATCCAATTTGATTACCATGTGATTAAATGAAAAAGGTGATGGACAGAACAAATCCACTTTAGGTAAAAACAAACCTTAAGTTGTAACATATCACAGGAAGCCTGTCATGTGACTCATGTTCAATCCCCCTGCTGTTAGTCCTAAGTTCCATGTTCAAATTTCAAATAGGTCAAATTCCAAACGCCAGTTGACAATTAGAATATAAACCCATTTACCTCCGGAACAAATTAAGATGGCCTAAATTCCCACTGCATACAAGACCATCGAACAATATTAGAGTTATCTACGGTTGATGAAAAACACTTGTAATTGTAAGACTCCAATCTAAAGCAAAGTATTACAGCCTCTCAAACCATGAACTATTATATTAAAAACTCCTTGGCTAGTCTAAAAACAAGGGGAAAAGATAGTCAACTAAGCTATTCAGCACGGATGCTTCTAGAAGCGAATCATATCCATACTTCCTCCCTATTGGATAACCATATTCCTCGGATACATTGTGCATATGTATCTAATAATTTCAAATATACTAAGTTGAACATCCAAACTTTTAAGAAATTGTGATTGTAATATTTGTAGCATAGAATAGGTGAATAAATATCTCGATAGATAAAATAATAAGTTTCTGAAATACTTTTTATGGAAAAAGAAAATAGTCAGACGGAAGTAATGTCTTACCTTTTCACAGTATGTTAAGTTGACGAATCCCTATGATGTCACATGTGTGTATCAACATACTTTAGAGTGGCTAAAGGATCTTGAACTAATTCACACGGCTGACAACTCTAAAAATTGTAAGACAACTTCTTTACAGCCACATCTTGGATGTATCTGTGTCCAATTTTTCTAGATTTTTGCAAATTATTATTATCATACCTGTATCTGTTGTATCTGTATCCGTTACGTAACCATGCTTCATAGCTATGAAACACTACCACCGAGTAGTTATAGCATCAAAACACTACCAAAGGAAAATTAGCCTACCGATAGCTATGTTGTGCTAACCCAAGGGTTTAGTTCCAGCTCAATCATACAGAATTATTAGTAGACAACATTCAGATCAATTACCATTTCAAAGTATCACAGTTCTGTATATCTTTTGTCAATTAAGGTTTTGATAAATCAGCAGCAATAACAACCCAAAAATCCAATATTTAATTCATTTTGACATTTTGTGACAAGAAAGAAAAGAAGGAACAGAAACAACAAAAATAATGACAACACTAGAAGCTGGCTATAGTTCCTACAAAGAAGAGAAGGAACAAAAAACAACAAAAATAATGACAAAAGTAGAAGCTGACTATAGTTTCTACCAAAATTTTAGCCGGCTTAACGATTAAACCAAGATCTTTAAAAAATGTAATTGAAGAATTTGAGAATAATATTACACTGTTGACTGTACGAGAGAATCTTATCAATCTTGGACTAGGAAAGATGGTTTTCAAAGGGAGGCCGGTGGTAGTGAAAGTGAGGTGGGCGGAACTGTGGAAGGAAGCTTCATGCTAGAGGTAGGGTCTTTGCATCTGTAGAGCAAGGCAGTGTTCCAAGAGGTGAAAATAGATTTTAGGGGTTCCGTTGGTGTCAATGCAGCAACAGCATACTAACAACATTTCTGTTAGGCTATGGTGTTATTAGAGGTGATAGTCAGTGTATCCTTCCAAGTGTGACCACTAAATGTCGACATGTGAAATTTGAATTCCTGGTCAGGATTTAATCTGGCCCTACACTGAACTTCCATCCATCAGGTAGGTGGAATCAGTATGGAAATGAAGGGCCTTTCAATTTGCAATTGAGGAGAAATCCAGCTTTAAGGTTAGAGAGGAGGGGTGGAAACGATCCTCCGTGGTCATAATTGAAAGGGTTGGGCCAGGTAAGGGGAGAGTTGGGGTGAGTGATTTTCCAGCCACCTCACACCACTTGGGCCAGAAAAGGGGAAGAGCTGAGCAGAGGGGTTTTCCTTGACCAAAAGACAAACAAAAATGGCCAAAGCCGCCAAACCATATAGGACAATTCAGGACGCGTCTTCTGGGTCCTCTTTTAATTGGCAGGTGGCCCTTCACAGGACAAGTTTGGCTCCTTATCCAATACTCTTGTCTTCTGTGGGACGAAAGAGTATTGGATAAACTGAGTACTGCTTAGTTCTCACTCCGAAAGGTTATCAAACATGGTTTAGATTCAGGTCAAGAAAATATACAAAAAGCACTCCTGCTGTCGATTTGCTACAAAATCATTGTGATTCATGGATAATTACGTAAGTGCAATTCCATGAAAACAAAGCATACGAGACAAATGTCAACAAATTCAAACTTACGAAGAACAAGAAAAAGTCCCAATGGCCAACATCATCTCTTTACTGCTCCATTACCATCTATTTAGAAGTCATTGGTAGTTCACATCTACATCTGTGGGGAACGTGAAAAATGCTTCTAGGTTGCATTAAGAACTTAGAATAGAAAACTACAAGAGGCTTTTTACAATTGAAAAAACCACCAAGTAACCAAAATCATCTACCTAATACCTTACACGCTGCAAGTGACACCCTCTTTTTCTGATCCCTGACAAAGAAAATGTGAATGAAAAACAGTAAGCGCTCATTGTACTACAAACATACTTAGACACCAAGGCATCATCTTTGGGCCACAGAGTCTACATTCCCTAAACCGAGTCCACCATATAGGTATCCTCATTCCCTAGTGAAACCTCCATCTTCCTCAAAACTACTTCTAAATCCTTGCTAATTTCTCATACCTATACTCATGTATTAAACGATGTCATTTCCTATCTAGCATCCAATTCTAGAGAATCATCATCTAAGTGCTAAAGTCAAAAACATAACTGTGGCAGCATCAGAAGATAAATCCCGTGAAAGGAAGTGTAGGAAAGCCACAATAACTCACTTTAAATGGTATTAGGTTAGATTATCACAGAATTACCACTTTCAGAAACCAACTTCAATTTATAAAGACACACATATAGGGCTAGAGCAGTGCACCAGCTCAAATTTGTGAGGTTTCGTGAAAGACTTGATTTTTACGTACAAGCCCATGGAATGGAGTTTCATACATCCTTCATCCATTTGTATGCCATTCCTCAATTCACTTCAAGACTACCCAGTAATTACACTAGCATATGCGGGACAGGAACTAAATGTACCCGTGGATTAGTCTAGACACCCTCAATAGAAAACAACAATAATAGTTACAGTAATTCATTGTGGATAGCACCTTTGATCTTCTTCTATGTGAATACAGCAAAAATTACAACTCTAGGAAATTGTTGTGTGATTAGTTTCCTATTCTGCGATTGGTGCACATTAAACATCCCACAACAATCCCAATTCAACAAAAATATCCAAATACAACTCCATAATCTCCACAAAACAACGAAACAGTCAGTACGCGAGAACTAAAACCAACGCTACACGGACAATAATCAACAGTCAGCATAAAAGACTACTCACCTACACAATCAAGAAATCAGTGTACGTCCATATATGTAAAGCATCAGATCTAGCATTCATATCGAATCATAATAAATACTACAAGCACCAAAAACCAAATTACAAGGAAGACCTAAACCCCTTACAATACAAGGAATTAAGACCTACTCAAGAAAAAAGTCCCCTTCATACTCAGACTACCAAACAAATAAACAATAATCAACAGCCGCAAACAACCAAAAAACAACTCCATAGAATATACGTAAAGAACCAGGTCTAGCATAGTAATCCAAACATAACAGAAACAAGCACCCAAAACCAAATTACAAGTGAAAATAAAACCCCAAGGCCCAAACTACTGAGAATAGTTAAACAAGAAGAAGCAAATAGCCCCCTATATAGTCAAGAATACCTAACCAATAAACAACTCAATACTATAATCAAGAAATATTTCTAAGTAGAAATATGTACTACTCCATATACGTAGGAGTATTAATTAAAAATAAAAAGAAAGGGGGTAAAGACTAGCTGACCTGCTGCACTGCTGGCAAAACCTCTGCTCAAGACCAGCAACAGTGACCACAGGTGACTTTGAATGCATACCACACACTTTGTGCCTAGAATAATAAGCTTTGGCATCACTCAGATCTACTTTACACCCTTCCACCTGACACCTAGCCTGAACAACCCCACTCCTCCCCTTCTTCGGCGGCGACGGCTTCCCGGC
>BPLS01029066.1:0-15243 GCA_019656275.1 Rhododendron kiyosumense | reverse complement strand
TCCAAGGAAGTATCTCATCGCTCCCAAGTCTTTAATCTCGAATTCTTAGGCAAGTTGAGATTTCAAATTATGAATTTCATTCACATCATCACCTGTCATTATTATATCATCAACATAAACAATAAGAACAGCAATCTTACCATCACTCCTCTTAATGAATAGAGTATGGTCAGCATGGCTCTGTTTGTAGCCGAAACTCAGCATGGCCTTTGAGAATCTGCCAAACCAAGCCCTAGGTGACTGCTTCAAACCATATAGTGCCTTCTTTAATTTGCACACATTTCCCTCACTTGCAGCGGAAGAAAAACCTAGTGGAATATCCATATACATTTCCTCATCCAGATCACCGTGGAGGAATGCATTTTTTACATCAAATTGTTGAAGTGGCCAATTCAGGTTAGCTGCACAGGAAAGTAGAGCTCGCACAGAATTCATCTTTGCTATGGGAGCAAATGTCTCCTCATAGTCAATACCATAGATTTGAGTGAACCCTCTGGCGACCAATCTAGCTTTGTATCTATCAACTGTACCATCTTCATTCTGTTTAACAGTAAATACCCACTTACATCCCACTGATTTCTTACCTCCAGGAAGTGGTACTAGCTCCCAAGTGCCATTCTTTTTCAAAGCTGTCATCTCCTCTACCATAGCTCTTTTCCATTCGGGTATGACAAGCGCATCCTTCCAATTTTGTGGAATAGATATAGAGGAAAGAGGCGAAACAAAGGCATAATATGAAGGAGATAAACAATCATAAGACACAAATTGGGAGATGGGATGTAGAGTACATGATCTTTCTCTTTTCAAATAGCAATATGATGATCATCAATAACATGAGGTTCAATAAGAGAAGAATCACTACTAAATAAGTCAGCTGAGAGAGGAGAATCATTAACAGGAGGAGAATCATTACCAGATGAGTTAGTTGAGGAGCCTGGAACTGGAGTAGGCAACGGTGATTGACGGAGTGGTATCACATGGGAGGACTTCCTATCTTTCTGTCTAGCATAGGTCTTCAAGTTACCTTGCAACCGTGCTGGAAGTCCATCAGTATCATCGCCCATGCCATGTGTTGCCTCTTCAGCAGATACTGTTTCTTTCTCTCCCTCAACATGATTATAAAATAGGCACTCCCCCTCACCATGATTATACATAGTAAACATCTCTTCCTCCTGATTAGACTCCCCTTGAAGAGATGACTTGGAGAGGGAATAAAAAAACTCTCTTTCCCAAAAAGTGACATCCATGGAGACCAAAAACTTTTTAGAATGTGAATCATAACACTTGTAGCCCTTCTGGGTAGGAGAGTACCCAACAAAAATACACTTATGGGCTTTATGACCCAACTTATCCCCAGAGGGGTGGGATGCATGGACAAAACATACACAACAAAAAACTCTTGGGGAAAAAGTGATAGCATGATAACTGTTAGGAAGACACTCTATGGTTGTCTTGAAGTTGAGAACACTGAATGGCATACGATTGATAAGATAAACGGCAGTTAAAATGGTTTCTCCCCATAAGAATTTTGGAACATTCATGGTAAACAAAAGAGACCGAGCAACCTCAGCCAAATGACGATTCTTGCGTTCAGTAACTCCATTTTGTTGTGGAGTGTCAACACAGGTCGTCTGAAATAGAATACCACGCTCATCAAGAAAAACCCTAAAACTTTTATCAATATAATCAGTGCCATTATCACTACGGAGAATTTTATTTTTTGCATCAAACTGAGTACTCACCATTGCATGAAAAGATCGAAAACAAGAAAAAATTTCACTCTTTGATTTAAGTAAAAACACCCAAGTAGCACGAGAATAACAGTTGATAAAAGTGACAAACCAACGATACCCTTTAAGAGAAGTAACAGGAGAGGGCCCCCAGACATCAGTGTGAATAATCATAAACGGGGACTCACTTCTTTTGTTAATAGGTGCATAAAAAGAATGCTAATGTTTTCCAAACTCACAGGCTTCACAAAAAAATTGACTCCGAGGACAATGTTTAGTTAGTGTAGGAAAAAGTTTTTCTAAAATCCCATAAGATGGATGACTCAATCTACGGTGCCACTGATGTAACATAGAGAGACTTGGACTCGTATCTACTTCTAAAGCCAGACCACTTGGCATGGGTGAAGGAGACGGACGAGGAGAAGACTCCAGATAATAAAGGCCATCACATGATCTACCACTGCCAGTCACCTTCCCTGTACCTAGTTTCTGAAAGACACAATGTGTAGGAAAAAAGGTCACTGAGCAATTTAAGGATTGTGTAAGACTACTAAAGGAGAGAAGATTAGTAGAAAAATTTGGCACATGAAGAACTGAAGAAAGGGAAAGGGTTAGAGAGCAGCGAATGGAACCTTTCCCTGAAATAACATCAGATAGGGATCCATCTGCCACTCGAATCTTATCCTTACCAGAACATGTAGAGTATGAGTCAAAAAATGAAGAACGACCTGTCATATGATTTGTGGCACCAGAATCTATGATCCACAAAAAAGAGGATGCATTAGCTGGAATACTTGTAGAAAAAGCTGCAGTGGAGGTAGGAGCTATAGTAGATGGAGTATCAAGCCTAGCCAGTAGGCACTTGAGAGCTTGTATCTTCTCCCGAGAAAGAGGGCCAGTTGGAACATGGTTGGGATTACCCGCCATATCAACAGAAGGTAGTGAACAAGTATCAGACAATAACAATTCCCAAAAATAACTCCAATCAAGGGAATCAACTCAAAATGAGCAATACCCAATCAATTGGGGCCCCAAACTTCAACAATTCACGAACAATCAACCACCAACAACCAGAGATAGTAGTTACAATCTACTAAAAAATGCTACAAGAACAATCCAGGAGCCAAACTCACTAGGCTAAAAAATAACCTCTCAAAAATTGAAAACAATGCAACTACACATCCAAAACGCTACAACCAGCAGCAAACAAGAGAAGACGAACCCAAAAATTGTATAAAAAGTGCCCAAACTCACTGGGTCAATTCAAACTGACTCGGTCGAACTCAAATAGCAGCAGCGGAAGTTTGAAAGTACCTGACCTGAACGTGAAACGACCTGGAAAACTCCGGCGAGCTCCGGTGAAAGAAGGCGACGCCTGAAAGTAGTGGTCGGAGGTTCGAATAGGGCCAGAAGACTGTCGGTGAACCCTAGATTTCAAATCTGAGTGGCAAATAGGGCTGAAACTGGTTGATATAGTAGAATGCTACTGTTCATCGGTTACTGTTCATGCAACACTGTTCATCGGTTACTGTTCACGCGGCACTGTTCAAGATTGGTGCGAGGGAAATCCCACGTTAGGGTTAGGATCTCTGCTCTGATACCATATTAATGCATCCAACTCCAAATCAAATGGCAAAGAGTGGAGAGGCTGTCCAGGCTCATATATTAGTTTTTGGAGGAGATAATTAACCGATGTGGAACAAATCCCAACACCAAGCAGTTTTTGGAAATGGCAATTAATCTGTGCACTTTTCCATATATACATCCTTCACACGTACATTTTGTCTTTTCGTTCAATTGTAGGAAGTCCAACCACCATGCATATTCTTTTGCCTCAGTAGTCTCTGTCCTTTATAGTTCTAATGTACGTCCATATCTCCAATGCCAAAGCAAAGAGTCATCGGTCTTTTCAATTTTTAGGGCAAAATTCTCATCCAAAGGCATAGTGAGTAGATATATTTTGTTGTTTGCCAGTTTTACATTAGCCACCAACAAATTCTTTTGTAGTTGGCACTTCGATTAAGTGCATGCAACGTGATGTCTTCTGTTAGAGATTGACGGAAGTTGTTACCAAGGCCACATTGAAGAAAATGTGATAGGTTGACTAAATTGAAAAAAATATAAGTTTTAAGAGCCAAAATGAAATGTGAGCTATACTTTAGGGTAGTAAAGTGCTGTTTACATGAACTAATTACTTCTTGTTCAAGGTGAGTTGTGTGGTATGGTTTTTGTGTTTATACTTATAATTCAAAGTTTCCTATTATCCATCCTCATGATAACACATTAAAATCCATGTTTTTGCAAAGAAACTCGTGTAAGACCTATGTAAAAGATAAGGTACGTACGCAGACTTGTACAAATCGATCCGGACATGTACAGATGTATCCCGGATTGTCCGATGGCCGTGAGCCAGTCATTATTTTTTATATATAGAACCCACGTGCATCCAATGGTTTCCAACCTATTTATGACCGGATTTGTGCACACCGACTTTCACCCCATATTATGTGAACTTGTAGAACTCAATTTCCTCTGACAGTTATTCATTCTCTCAAATGGCAGCACTTGAAGGAGGATGTAGCAGAAACTGCAAAGAAGATAGAGGCTATTGAAGTTGCCAAACGGTTTGGGACTAAAGGACTAATTAATTGGCTCTAAACTCATGTATGTAGAACTCATATTTGATCAACTTCCATGCATTGATTCTAATGCCTTGAATTGGAACATCCATTATAGTGAACTCTTGGGAGAAGGTCAAGGGTTATGCACCATTGAACAACTGCAACAAATTGAACAACAGTTAGAGCGGAGCGTGAGCAAAGTTCGGGCCAGAAAGGTTCCTTTCATCTATCTCATGACAATTTTTTCGTTCCTTCATAATCAGCTTCTCCGAACACTTTTTTTAAAATCATATTTGGGACAATAGAAACTTCTTGTTGTGGACTGTTTTAGTTTCATGTTTGTTATTGTTAGCTAAAAGTGATATATATATATATATATATACACACACACACAGTTTGGATCCAGTCAGTGATCCCGGATTTGGGCTTTGGTGCGGACCTTGCTCTCAGGCGTTGGATTGTGTGTGGCCCGTGATCCTCGATCTGGTCCCTTCCTCCGTTGGTTCGTCGGTTGCCTAGCCTTCTCCGCTTCGCCTGCACAATGAACGCACGACTAAGACCTGGCCGGGGGTTGCCCGGCAAGGCCCTCCGGCGAGAGGATGAGTATGTGCAGAGAGAGAGCAAAGAGACTAGGGTTTTGAGTGGGTATTCGCGTGTATTAGGGCGTACCTTCCAGAGGTGCTATCCTTTGGTATTTATAGAGCCTCCTTGACTTGCTCTCCAAGCACGGGCACATGCCTTGCACGGGCTAGGCGGCGTCATTATGACGTCACCGGATAGATCTGGTAACCGCTTTGGCGTGAGCTGGCATGCCCCATGTGCACTCACGTTTATCCTTTGCCATAACCGTCTCCGCACGTGGGCGGGCGCGTGGCCGCACGGGCGGCCGAGCGTAGCTGGTAACGGAGAACGCCGAGCATGAGGGTTACCGAGGCCGAGGGCGTGCGTCTTGGGCGGGAGTTGTCTGCGGAATCGCCAAACGAAGGGTGGCCGAGCTTGAAAGGCAGCCGAGCCCGCAGGGAATTCAGGTTAGGCAAACATCGTCCACGGGGCCAGTCCAAATAGTGGCCGAGCACGACACAACCTTATTCGTCGCCGGACGTGAGTTAAAGGCAGAACCGACGATCAGCGGGTCTCGGCCAAGGCCGAGCCCCGGTGGAGTGGGTGTACTGCTACGTGCGGTAGCTGGCTGTGGCAGCAGAGCGGAGGTGGCCCCAGATGGAGTCATAGTTGAGCTCGGCCTTCTACAATAGCCCCTCAATCTCAGCCATCGCCGAGCGCGTGGTTGGGATTGATGTTCAACTTTGGCCGAGCATGACGGTTGCTTGACAGTACCTAGCCGAGCCCCAACATTTTTTTGCAAGCCATCACAGAAGAACCAACGAGGATGCGCCAAGTGTGCTTAGTTGAGTACGGCTGTCAGTGGGACGGTTGGCACGCGTGAAGCCCTGCAGGCCTGGCCTGCCATCGCCACGTGTCATGCCCTTACGGGCTGTTCGTTCGGCGGTGTAATAATTTGGGCGGGAAACCCACCCCCAAACCCTAGCTCTATAAAAGGGATCAGGAGTAGAGAGAGAGGCCACGATCATTTTCTCTCTCTAGACCTCCATTGCCTGAGCTTCGCTGCACGCCCGTTCAACGTCCGCCTTTGATTTCAAGCAGATTTTCTACCAAATCACGTTGAAATCTTCAGGTAAACGTTCGTCTCTCGCTTTTCTGCAGTTTCCACGCTTTTTGTTGTTTCTCCTGTGTTTTTGGGAGTTTTTTGTTGTGTATGAACAGTGCGCAGACGGGGATGAACGACTGTTCATCTTCGTCTTCAACCTGTTCTTCCGAGCCCCAGCAACGACGCTGGTGGACTTGGGATTTTTAGGGCGCGCCGAGCATGTCTCTTGCCGAGCATGACTCCACGTTAGGTAGGGTTTGGCCGACGCCGAACCCAAAGATCAGAGCCTTGGGTTCTTCCGAGCTTGAGTCTCTGTAGGACGAAGATAGGGTGGGCCAGTAGGAAAGCCGAACGTAGGGAGATCCTCATCCGTCGCCGACGATAAGGTTTCTCATCATCTGTCTGTTTTTGATAGGTCTGGCTCACCCAGTCATAGTCATTTCATCTGACTCTGAAAGTTCGGAGGACGGCTCTGCAGCCTCAATAATTCGTGAGTGCGTGGAGAGGCAAAGAAGCCGACGGCAGATTTCTTCCATCGCATCGAACATGTCAACTGATTCCAATGATTCAAACGCCGAGCGCGTGTACGAGTATGCAGACGAAGGGTTCCTTACCGAGCCCGAGATCACCCTGACGCCGTCGACTCATTCTGAGGCCGAGCCCCAACTTGGGCCAGAGGCCGAATCTAGGCTTCGTGACACTGCCGACGCTAGTTCGTCAAAGCCCAGTGAAGCCCAATCCGAGAACAATGAGGTAGCCGACCTTTACGAAAAAGGCCAGGTCTGTCCTCACGCCCATTTTTTTAGTGGGGACCCTAGGGAATACCAAAATTTTTGCCGTGAGTATAGCATTCCAGATGACGTCGTCGTCAGCCAAGTGGCAAGCAACAGAATAAAGGACAAGAGGGAGCACCATCCCGAGCATATCACCGTGCCCTTAATGGCGATATGTGAGGCTGGGTTGAGATTTCCTCTTCACCCGTTTTTGAGGGAGGTCCTGGCTAGGTTTAGTATCGTCCCCCATTTTTTTGCCGTCAATAGCTATAGGATAGTGATGTCGGTAATAAAGCTGAAGGAGCTCCACGATTTGGAGTTCACTGTGGCTGATCTTTTCCACACATACATCATGTCTAGGCACGGCCAGACCGAGCGTCGATATTTGTCGACACGTAGCAAGAAACAGCCATTAATTGACGGTTTGCCCGACTCTGATAAGTGGGCCAATTTTTACGTCGAAGTGAGCGGTAACTTCGAGTTCGGCAACCAATCCAACCGAAGGTTCAATGTCCCGAAGATTAAAGACTTCAGAGGTATCCTCATTATTTCTTTCTGTGCCGAGCACAGCTAGCTGGGCGTTTTGCCGACCACTGATTGTTTATTTTTGCAGACCACAGGGCCATCACAAAGACTCAACAGTCTTTATCCGTCGAAGCGCACATCGACATCCTATTGGCCCAAGCTTGCAGAGATGCGCCGACGCTGCTAGCATACGAGCCATCTTATAAAGGTAAGCTCAAGCGAAGGGAAAAGGGGGCGCGGCCGAGCACGGGGGATCAGAGGCAAGGGAAAAAGCCAGGTCCAGCGAAAGGCAGCAAAAAATCGAGATTCAAATTGCCGACCTTCAGGAAGCCGGCGGAATTTTGGTTTGGAGAAAGCGAGCCAGAGCTTCCTGGTATAAACGTCCCACTCCAAACTCTGGTGCCCGAACACACCGTTGACATGAGCCGACGAAACGTGGTCCGTGTCAACATCAGGGATGGCAAGGCAGCCCGCAAGGAGTCGGGAATAGCCGAGCCCGCCGAGAAGAGGCAGAAAGTCACCCACGACTTTTTCCCAACCAAGCCGCCGACCACCCGTCCCACTGGGCAGGAAAGGACTGAATCGTCGGCCGCTGGTGGTTCGAAGGCGGCAAGGGCTCCTCTGGGTTCGGCTGGGGGTAATGATGTCCAGGAATTCGCTCCTTCTTTTGCTATGGCCGAGGGTAGGGTGGTAACCGTTGACGATTCCGTCAAGGTCGAACCCCAATTGGCCACTACAGTGCTCCAAGGTCTAGCTTTACCGAAGGATATGCAGAAGATTCCGGAGGGTCTCCAGCCGAGCTTAATTCACGCCGGTGCTTACCTTGTGTAGGTATACTTCAATCCTAGTCTTCTTTTGTTTACCATCCTCTTAATGTTGGAATCCTCCATGCTAACAATATTCGTTTGTTAGGCCGGGCAAGCCTTGCTCCGCTCATCTAAGGATGCCGAGCTTGTTCTAGCCGAGCGTGCTCGCTACCATGATGACTTGAAGGTGGAGCGTGAGAAGGTGCGGAGCTATAAGGGCAGCCTGAAGATGGCCAAAACGCAAATTGCCGAGCTCGAGAAGGAGAGAGACGAGATGGAGGAGAAGGTGAAAAAGGCCGAGCAAGAGGTGGCCAAGGTGCTCAGGAGGGAGAAGAGAAAGATGAAGGAGGTTGATGGGGCTGCTTATCAAGCTGGATTTGACAGGGCCGGCGCCGAGTATATGAGGGAGGCTCGGTCCATGGTCAACGACGCTATCAGGATGAGGATACCCATTGCCTACCGTACTGGCTATAAGGATGGGGTGAAGGCTGCTTGTGGCGTCATGCAACTCGAAGCCGACACCAATTTCATGAAGTCAATTCCAGCCGCATCAACTCCCGAGCTTGTCCTTCCTTACACGGAGGAGGAGTGCGCGCCCCTCCCTCTAGAGGAATACCCTGAAAGCGAAGACGACGTCGAGGACCTTACGCTGGACGGTGCCGACGCCGATGACGGGGGTGATGACGGTGGATCCAAAGGTGGCAAAGGTGTTGACAAGACTGCTGGTAATGTCGACCCCAAGTCTGTTGCTGCTGCCGAGGTTGATTCTCTGACAGCTGAGAAGATCGCCGAAGTCGCGGCCGACGTCGGAGCATCCGGAGCTGACATTGCTGCCGATGCTGGAGCTAGTGTTGAAGATGCTGCTCAAGGATGAACACTTTTGCAGGTGCCGGCTTCTTGGGTGGCCGGTCACCGTAGTTGACTACCCACTATCTTTGTACTCGATAATTCCTGTTTCCTTTGTATTTGTTTTTGGATTTAGACGGATCTGAGCTCGGGCTCTGTTGTTAATGATGTAAATTTTGGCTTTTGCCGAGCTTGAATTGGTTAATGCATCATCTTGTTTTGAATTGTTAGTTTCTGTTTTGCAACGCTTGCTTGGACTTGTAGTAACTTGTTTACAACACATTGTCATTGTAGCCGAGCTTGGTTTGTTTGTTTTCTTGTTTGAAGTAGTATCCGTAGCCCCCACTTTGGTCTAGGTTCGGCTGTGTAATGCGGTCAACCATTGTAGAAATAGCTGGCTTATGGGTAACTGCCGAGCCGTGACCAAAGTAGAGTAGGATCGTGAGGAAAATAGTTTGCTCGGCTATGCTGAAGACGGCCTGTTGGCTAACTGCCGAGGTTTGTTGAGTATCCCTTAGCCGTGGTTTGGTGCTCGGCCAAAATGCCAGCCCCTAACCAGGGTGAGTGTTGGAATAGTTGCTTGGTTTGCTCACCAAAGTGTGAGTGTAACCTGGCTGTGGCCGACCTCATAGTCTTGCCAAGCCAAACCGAGCCCAAATTCCAGCCATATAGTGGGTCTCTGGGCTCGGTGGACCTCATGTCCGTTGGTTGCTTCTTTGGGCAGTAAAAATGGCTGAAGCAAAGGCTTAAAAGCCGTTTGTGGGTGTGACCGAGGTCAACGTTTGTGGTTGGCCAAGTTAGCCGAAGTAAAGATGCAAATAAAATTGAAGGTAGAATTGCAAGAGATAATCTTCATTTCATTGAACCATGAAGTACAGGTGCGAAAGAAAAGACGTGGGCCGAAGCCGAAAAAGAGAACAAAATAGGGGTGGCCGAACATAAGGCACACAGCTGGGATTCCTTTTACATGTACGCCTTTTTGAGGTTCTGTGCATTCCATGGGTTAGTTAGAACTTTCCCATTCATGTCTTCCAGCACGTAAGCACCTTCGCCAGCAATCTTGGCAATACGAAAGGGCCCCTCCCAGTTGGGCTTGAATTTTGTTTTCTTGCTGGCTTGTACAACTTTTCGCCAGACCAGATCATCTGGTTTGAATTTCTTGACTCGTACATTTCTGTTGTATCCCTTGGCCACTTGCTGCTGGTACTCGGCAAGTTTCAAACGAGCGTCATCACGCTTCTCCTCGGCCAGGATGAGCTCTTGTGCCACAGCATCATCGTTTGTGGTAGGGTCAAACGTCTCTGTCCTGAGAGTTGGAAACTTAGACTCCAACGGAATCACAGCTTCCATACCAAATGCCATGGAGAATGGTGTCTGGCCGGTGGAACGCCTTGGTGTGGAACGGTAGGCCCACAGAATGCGGGGTAACTCTTCAGCCCACTTGCCTCGCTTGGAGTTCAATCGACGCTTGATGCCCGCACAAACTGTCTTGTTCGTGGCTTCGGCCTGGCCGTTTCCTTGGGGGTATGCGGGCGTGGAGTTGAAAAATCGTATCCCAAATTCGGCACAGAGGTTGGTGAGGTCTTTACCGACGAACTGTGTACCGTTGTCAGAGACAATGGCATAGGGGACGCCAAACCTGGTAACAATGTTCCGCCAGACAAATCTTCGGACGTCAGCCTCGGTCGTTGTTACAAGTGGTTCAGCCTCGACCCACTTGGAAAAGTAGTCTGTTGCAGTGATCAAGAACTTAAAGCCGCCAGGAGCTGTTGGAAGTTTACCCACAATATCCAGCCCCCATTGTGCGAAAGGCCAAGGACTCGTTATTGGGGAGAGATTCTGGGCGGGCTGTTTAGGGATGGGGGAGAAGAGCTGGCATGAGCGGCATCTGCGAACGACCTCCTCACAATCCTTTTTCATGTTCTTCCAAAAGTATCCTTGGCTTAGTGCACGCTGACAGAGAGAGCGGCCGCCAGAGTGGCAACCGCAGCTACCTGAGTGCAGTTCGGCCACAAGTTCAGGTACTTGAGTGGGGTGGACGACGAGGAGATATGGCCCGGAGATGGATTTTCGGTAGAGTTGGCCGCTGTCGGAGATCCAGTAATAGGCGGCCTTGTTTCGCACACGATAAGCCTCCTTCTTGTCCGTGGGCAGGATGTCGTGTTTGAGGAACGTAACAATCTCATCCATCCAGCTAGGGCCGAGCTCGACATTAAGAACTTCCGGGGTGAGTTCAAAAGAAGGACTTTCAATACTCCCGAAGTTAATGGTTCTGAATTCGGAGGCTTTGGATGCCGATGCGAGTCCGGCGAGGGCGTCAGCATGGGCATTATGTTCGCGATTAATTTGTTCGATGCTGAAGTTGCTGAAGTTGGAGATAATCTCGGCTGCAGTTGCTTGGTATTTTGACATTCGAGGGTCCCGAGCCTCGTAATCACCGAGGACCTAATTGACAATGAGCTGGGAGTCACAATAGACAATAAGGCTGGAGACCTTCATGGCGGTGGCTGAGCGTAGACCTGCGAGAAGCGCTTCGTACTCGGCTTCATTGTTGGTGGCGGGGAAGTCGATGGATATGGAACTTTCATGAAGTGTTCCGCATGGTGAAATCAAGACTACCCCCGCACCGGCGCCGTTGCTGTTGGACGCCCCATCCACGTTAAGTCTCCAAGTGTCCCCTTGAAAAAGGTGCCACGGTTTGTCTGTGGAGACGTGCTCGGCTACGGTTGGTGGAGGTGCATTAAGGACCGCCGTATCTTCTGGAGTGAGCTCGGCAATGAAGTCGGCCAAAACTTGGCCCTTGATTGCTGTCCGCGGCTCAAAGCGAATGTCAAAATTCGCGAGTTCAACGACCCACTTGGAGATGCGATTGGAGAGGTCCGCCTTTCGAAAGAGGGTTTTAAGGGGTTGGTCCGTTAACACGGTGATGGTATGAGCTTGGAAGTAGTGTAGCAATTTTCGCGCAGCGGAGACCAGAGCTAGGGCGAGTTTTTCCAGGGGGAGATAGCGTGTCTGAGCCGGAAGGAGCGTCTTGCTGGTGAAGTAGATGGGTATGTCATCTGCTGCTTCTCGTCGGACAAGTGCGGAGCTGACAGCGTGAGCGGAGACGGCAAGGTACAAGTAGAGTGTCTCAAACTCCTTGGGTTTGACCATCAGTGGGACCGAATTGAGGTAAGCTTTGAGTTCGGCTAAAGCGACGTCGCAATCCGGTGTCCATTCGAAACTTCGTCGGCTTTTGCCTTTCAAAGCGTTGAAGAAGGCATGGCACTTGTCAGAGGAGCGGCTGATGAATCTGTTTAACGCGGCCGCCATCCCAGTAAGTCGCTGTACTTCTTTAATTGTCCTGGGAGGCCGCAAGTCTGCAACTGCTTTGATTTGGGTGGGGTCTGCTTCAATACCACGCCTGGTAACCAAATGGCCAAGGAATTTGCCAGCACTCACGCCGAATGCACATTTCTCAGGATTTAAGCGAAGCTTGTAGAATTTGAGAATGTCGAATATTTCTTTCAACTCTTGGAGGTGGTTACCTGCTTGTTGGCTTTTAACGACGAGGTCGTCAACATAGGCCTCCAAAGTGTGGCCAATTTGGGCGTGTAACATCTTGAATATGGCGCGGTTGAACGTGGCGCAAGAGTTCTTCAGACCGAATGGCATGACACGATAGCAAAACACGCCACAGGGGGTGATGAAGGCCGTTTTTTCCATATCATCCGGATTCATGGCTATCTGGTGGTAGCCGCGGTAGGCGTCGAGGAAGCTTAGCCTAGCATGTCCTGCGGTGGCGTCAACCAGCTGATCAATCTTTGGAAGCGGAAACCAATCCTTAGGACAAGCATCATTGAGGTTAGTGTAGTCAACACAAACACGCCACTTGCCATTTTTCTTCTTGACGACCACCGGGTTTGAAAGCCAAGTTGGGTACTGCACTTCTTGTATAGCATTGGCTTCCAGTAGGCGTTGCACTTCGTCGACTACGGCGTCGGCATGTTCCGCGGCCGACCGCCGTGCGCGTTGGACTACTGGCTTCACGTCGTTTTTGATGTTGAGGCAGTGACAGATGAAATTTGGGTCGACCCCCGGCATTTCGTTGGGGGTCCATGCGAAGACTTCAATGTTGTCTTTCAAGTAGCGGAACATGTCTTCCTGGTCGTTCTCGCTGAGTGAAGAAGCAATAAGGAAGAAGCGTGACCCGTCTTCGTTGATGGGCATTGGGATCAAGTCTTCTCCTGTTTTGTCCTCAGCTTTTTGGCCGACATCGTCAAGCACGGCCATATCTGGGACCTCAACCCATTGAACTTGTTTGGCCTTGGTGGAGTTGTGGACAGCGGAAACGTAGCACTTTTTAGAAGCCACCTGGTCACCGCGTAGGTCCTCCTGTCGGCCGTTGGCGCCGATGAAGCGGACGACTTGGTGGTATGTGGACGCGATGGCGTGCATACTATGGAGCCACGCTCGGCCAAGGATGGCATTGTATGGGCTCGGCACATTGACGACAATGAACTCGGCGCTCACCGTCCTTGTGCCGACAACAACTGGTAGGTAGATCCGACCGAGTGGCCAGACAGGTGCGCCGTTGAATCCGACGAGTGGGACTTCAGCGGGTTGGAGGGCTGACTCTGGTAGTTCGAGCTTCTTGAACAAGTCATAGTACATCACCTCTGCGGAGCTTCCTTGATCTATGAGGACGCGTTTGACATCATGGACGCCGATTTGGACGGTTACGACGAGAGCGTCGGAGTGTGGGGTCTGGACAAACTCGAGGTCGCGCTCGCTGAATGTGATGGTCCACTTGGGTAGGTCCTCTGGGCGAGGGCGTTTGGATCCAGGTTTGATCGCAAGCACCTGCTTAGAAGTGGAGGCGCGATCGAGGTCCGACCGGAGTTGTGTTTCGGCTTCTCTTGTCACTGGGCCGTGGATAACATGTATCATCGGCCTTGGTTCATTGGGGTTGGGATTGCCGGCAGTTGGACGGGCGGGTGTTTTTGCACGATCTATGTACTGATCGAGATGGCCTTGAGCCGCCAAACGCTCCAACAGGGCCTTATACGGAGCACACGCCGTCGTGTAGTGGCCGAGCTCATTATGATATGAGCACTTCTTCCTTGGGTTCTGATCCGCTTGGCCGTTGTCTGTGCCGAGCTTGCCCTGTGGCCACTCGAACCATGGTTGTCTCATAATCTCCTTCAGGAACGACCAAATAGGCTCTTTGAAGTGGGTGGTTTCGGCCACGTAGTCGTGTTCTTTCGGCTGGCGCTTCTTCCCCTCCTTGATGTTGTGGACATGCTTCTTCTGTTGGGGTTGCTGAGTAGCAATTGGTGCCGGCTGCTGAGGGACTGTCGTCGGCGTAAGGGTGGTTGGATTGGGAATTCCTTGAGCTGCTCTGTCGGCGTAGAATTCTTCCAGGGCACAAAACCGTTCGACGACACGCATCAGTTCTCCCATGCCGTGCGGAGGTCGAATGGCAAGCTCGTCGAGTATCTTGCTACCAGACTCCAATCCATTTTTGAAAGTACGTGCGGCCCAGTACTCATCGATTCCAGGGATCTCGTTGAAAAGCTGCCAGTATCGCTCGGCGTATTGCCGAAGTGTTTCGCTTGGTAGCTTCCTCATCTGAGACAAAGATTCAAGCTCCTTGGCTGTCCTGTTACTGGTGATGAAGCGAGTGTTAAATGCGCGTTCAAGGTCGGCCAGGTTTCGTATGGATCCAGCGGGCAATTTGTTGAACCACTGGAGTCCAAGAGAACCGAGGCTGGATGGGAACGCTTTGCACTTGATCTCATCCTTGGTGGTGCAGAGCTCGATGGTTTGGCGAAAATGAATCAGGTGAGTATAAGCTTCGCAGGTGCTTGGATCGAACTTCGTGAATTTTGGCAAGTGAAAGTTGGGTTCGGCCACAGTGTTGACGATATGGGAGGTGAAGGGTGAGACACCAAGGTCTTTCAGCTGTCGCTCAAATCCTGGGCGCGGCGGTTTGCCGAGCTCGTCGGTCCGCGTCCTCTTTGAGTCTTTTTCTCTCTCCGAAGTTTTCTCGTGTACTCGCCGGCGGAGCTTGTTCCGTAAGTCGGTTGTTGCTCTGTGAGGGTGGTCTACGGACTTCTCTTTTTCGCCACAAGTCGCGTTCCTATTCGCCGTCCTTTCGGTTCGTACGCCTTTCCCGTGTGGCCGAGCACAATTATCGTTATCCAAATTTTCAGGTGGGATCTCCCCGAGTCGTTCAGAGACGTGGCGCCTGGTCTCGACGGAGTCCCGGCTGCGGCGCGATGCCGTTGTGCGAGA
>BPLS01029062.1:96794-133780 GCA_019656275.1 Rhododendron kiyosumense | reverse complement strand
AGAGAAAAGAGGAGTGAGAAACATGGCTATGGAATGATGGGTGTGAATTGTGAAAGTCCCCAGACCAATGCTTTAGAGGGAACGTGATCTCCTTTTATTTGGTCCGATGTAAATCTTGGTGTGGGTTTCGTGGGGGTATTGCTGTGTTGTGGTGGGGTTCTTTGGGAGGATATGCAGGGTCGCCATGGGTATGCCAAGTTTATACATGTGAAAGGAATCTTGGCCGGTGGTTACTTGTTGCTTTGAATTTCAACCTAACATGTACGGGGTAGCATTAAAGTAAACTATTTTAGTCCAATAGTATTCTTCACCGGGATGTTTTGCTCCGGCTCTCCCTCATCATTTTACGTTTTCGCTCCCGATTACCACCCTCGCAAATTTTAATAGTTTAAAATATTTTTGAAAGACTCTTTCATATTCATGCTCGCACTTATATACACGCATTATGTGTCTAAGTTAATGATATCCTGGCCTCAATAATGAAAATTAACCAATTTCTGTCCATCAATCTTTTTTTAATTTGGTGGCTCACAATACACAATACTCTAAAGTGTTCAAAGTTAAAATAGGAGGGTATTCAAATAAGGGGGCATTAAAATATCATAATCCTAAAGTGTAGATAAATATTTTTTTAGCATTGCGTGAGAACAAATTTGATGGTGGTAGGCATTTTGAATACCATAGCGTTGGCTCTAAAGCTGCTGTTGTACAATTATACTAGAAACCTATAAAATTTTACAATAATTTCTTCAATATCAAAGTGCATACAAATTTCTAATTAAGGCTCCGTTCCAGAACACCTTCTTAAAAAATAAGTACTTATTTCACATTTTCAAACTCAAAAATAATGTAAACGAAAAATAATTTTTCAATTTTTTTTACACCGTATTAAAGATCTCAATGAAATCTATCAAACAAGATCCATAGTGATAAAAAAATTATTTGCGTAAGCACATAATTTTTAAACTTGAAATTGCCTTCTTAAAAAATAAGTTCTTATTTTGATTTCTGGAACGCACCCTAAATCGTCTGACCACGGAGAGACCATCTTATCCTTCAGGAACAGTGCTCTTTCTCTCTTGAAGGTATGTGGTGTTCACGTATTTGGATCAGGAGCCCCTACTCTTGCGTCTGAGGAGTAAATTTGCACCTAAAGCACAAAATAAATTTTCTTGACGACGCTACACAAATTTTTTTGACGGCACCCCCCACAATGTTTCTGCAGCATCACCACGTGGTGTTTCAAATACATTTTCTAACAGGCATTAGCATGGATTCCACTTTTAATTATGTGGCTCGTATGATATGTGAGGAAAGAAAGTGCTTGAAGCACCTCCCCGCGGCGGTTCTCCTGATGCGCAATTAATAATTTTCCATTTTTGTGAGAACAGAAGCTGAGATTTCTAGAGGGAAAATTGCTGGGAGGTGGAGCACCAAGTAGAGATAGAGAGAGGGCAAGAGAGGGGGGGCGAGTTGTGGTCGCTGCAAAATGGACATTTCAAGTTGGCACATCATGTATTGATGAATATTGTACCTCTTGCCATATAGCATAGGTAATTTTGAAATTGGTCCCCATGAATTTGTGATTAAAACGAGTTCACGCCTCTGTCCAGTCATTCTCCCATTTCTAGAAGGAAACAAATTGATTGCCAGTGGGCCAGTGCCCGCACTGGACAGTTCGATTATGCCACTCGTCATTCCTCCATCAATAGATCTAATAGATCTAGACATAGCCACTGAAGTCTTTCTGGTGGCTATTTGGTCAATAGATTTGGACAATCGTAGTGAATTGCCGCCGCGCACGACCGTGTTAAGGTGGGCTGCGGCTTGAATCACGTGATTTCACTGATTTGTTGTTAATTCTTGAAAAATAATTTTCACACTTCATTTTCAATCATTCATACTCTTTTTCTTTTTGTTTTTATCCACATAAAATTACAATATTACCTTTGAATGTATGAAAAAATGTATTGAACAAATGGTAAAATAGTAAATTCAAGTAGGTAAAGATAAAAATGCAAGTGTAAATGGTAAAAAGAAGAGTGTGAAAATCAATTCTTTAATTCTTTTGGTTTTCACTGTTCAAATGAGGACTTTAATAATGCAATATGCTACTCCCTCCGTACCATTTTTATTGTCCTTTTTTGATATTCGTGCAGTTTTCAATCGCTTATATCTTTCAATGTGAATCTCCAAAAATATGCAATATGGATCTTATTTGATAGATTTCAATTTGTTCTATAATACAAAGATGTCAAAATCATGAAAAATATTATAGATTGAAAGATATATGCAAGAGATAAAAAAATGAAAAAGGAATAATGGACAATGAAAATGGGACGGAGGGAGTACATGCGAAGACTTGAACAAAAAAGGCAGGTGATGATGGGACCACCAGGGCTGCTCTTACAAATCTTTTAGCAAAAATGCTACGTACATAATAATTCAAACATAACACCAAATGCAACCTCCCAAATACAAGTAGGCTTCATACACACTACTATGTGTGGGTCCCACATGCATGCGAGATGTTGTATGAGTTGTCATCTTTTAGTCAGTATCGGTCAAAATTTTTGGACTCCGATCCTGTCTATTTGATTCGGACCAGTTCGATCTATTTGGGTGCATTTGGGTAGTGCAAAAGTATTTTGGGCGGCCAATATTTAAAGAGACTGTTATATCTTTTTTAAAGATCCCTTTAAATTTGGGTCATCCAAAATATTTTTGGATAATTTTGGACGGCCTTGATGCAACAAATGGTCCGAATTGGTCTGAAGCAAATGGACGAGATCCACCCCAAAACTCTTTTAGGATTTCTTGAATCAGTGATAGTCTGAACAAATGGTAAAATAGTAAATTCAAGTAGGTAAAGATAAAAATGAAAATGTGAACGATAAAAAGAAGAGTGTGAAAATCAATTTTTTAATTCTTTTGGTTTTCAGTGTTCAAATGAGGACTTTAATAATGCAATGTACTATATGCATAGACTTGAACAAAAAAGGCACGTGACGATAGGACCACCAGTGCTCCTCTTACAAATCTCAGCATTGGCCAAACTTTTTGGACTCCGATCCTATCTATTTGATTCGGACCAGTTCGGTCTATTTGGGTGTAATCGGATCGTCCAAAAATATTTTGGACCATTGATATTTAAAGAGACTTATTATTTTTATAAACATCCCTTTCAATTTGGGTCATTCAAAATATTTTTGGATATTTTGGACGGCCTAGATGCAACAAATGATCCAAATTGATCCAAAGCAAATGAACAGAATCCGCCCCAAAACTTTTTTACGATTTCTTGAACCAGTGATAGTCTGATCTTTTTAGCATGGTTTTTTAAATTTCTTTCTTTTAGTTTTCACAAGATTTAGGTCAAATTCTTACACTAAATGGAAAAAGTATAAATTCATAGATTAAAGTTGAAAAAAATTCATAAACGATGAAAAAGACCAAAACAAATTGGAAATTTTGAATTTTGGGGATAAAGTCGAACCTTTTTTACCAATAAGACCAAAAGATTTTATTAACATTAAAAGTATTATTTTCATCAACGAAAATACCAATAGAAGTTGTGTAATACTGTAATTCACCCTTTACGAATTGTGAATTAGCATGTTTAGGTTTTGTTCCAACTTTCAAGATATGTGCACTAAGTACCCCGAATATATACCGAAGAAAAAGGAAATATAGTATCCCGTATATGTTTGATCGAAAAAATAATTATTGCATTAAGAGCGAATGGTTATTTAATTCGTTTGGAAAAGGAACCAATTGAAAAATGGTATGCTCTTACAAACCCGTTCAAATGTATTTATAGGACAAGTTTTGAGCAAAGTTAATTAGTCCAATTTTTCATCATATATTCGGTGGGTTTTTTTTTTCCTTCCAAAACGAGGGCTAAATTGGGAACCTTCTAACAAAACCTTATCAGCAGATGAAGATAAATGGATCAACCCTTTTGGTTTTGTCCCTTTGGGTTGTTCTTGTTTTTGGCGTTGGTTTGGTTTCTGCATGGTTCTCGGTTTCAGGATTGTTTAAGGTGTACGGTTGCCTTCTTGTCTTCCTTTACTTTTGGTTTTCGGGTGGCATTTTTGTCGGTGTTCCCAAGATTCGTTTAATCATTATTATCTTCTTCAAAGATTAGTAAAATCGTTTTTGCTAAAAAGAAAATCTTGGGAGAAAATCTTCAAAGTCAAAGAATATTTAGATTTTATATTCAATTGAGGGAACATCCCTAGGTCTTGGTCTTTCTCTAATTATGATAGAAGACAAAAAACTATTATCCTTGTTAATATTGACTTCTCAATCTTATTATTACCTCACACTCAGGACTTGAGATTTATATCCCCATTCACAGCATGCCACATGTGCGGTGTTTGTTATTCTACCAGTTACACCACCCCCAATCCAATCAATTTGGAGATTTGGGAAGGCAGCACCCAAGACTTTTTTTTTCTTTTTTGTGTTTTTTCCTTTCTGATAAACGGATGTCCGGGAAGCTTACACATACCTTGACGAACTCCGGAGCCTCTAAAGTTAAGAATTGAGCAAACCTGTCAATGACCCCAAAATTTAAACAGCTTGAAGTTGACGGCTGTGCGGAGAAAGTTCTCAAACTAAAACTAATTATAATGACTATTGGAGAACGTCATTCTAATCTCCACAAAAGAAATTCAAGCTTATCACCTAAGATGAAAGAATTATACCTTGTTTGGATTCAAACTTTAAAAAAAAAAAATTCAACTCAAAAAACGCTCATTACTCGTACTTTTAATTATAACTCTCATTTCTCTCTCCACTCATACCCATATCTCCAATCTCTTTTTTTTTTTGGTAGAAAGGAGAAAATTTTATTAATCTGAATGGCCAAGGAACGCCTAAACCTCAGAAAGGATAGAACCCCATGGGAGTAGAGTAGTCATCCATAACTTGGACGAATCACTAGAAATGGCTTTCTAGGCACTAACATGTGCAACCTGATTACAATAACATTTAACAGAATTAAAATCACAAGCTAAAAACAAGCCCTGAGGGCTTGACAATCATGGACTAGAACAACAATATCCTTGGCCGGAGTCTTCATCGCCAGTCGCCACACAACTCTTAACAATAGCTTCTGCATCGGATTCAACTATAACCTTGGAAAGATTCAATGCAAGATCCATGTACAAACTATCCCGAATGGCAAGAGCCTCTGCTAATCTGGAAGAGCTAATACCAACATGAGTTTTGATTGATACACCCAATATAACCCCATCTGCTCCCCTAGCAATGACACCCGTTCCCACCATATTTAGATCCTTCAAAACTGTAGCATCAACATTAATCTTGACCATACCTTCCTCAGGACACTTCCAATTACTTGTATCCAAACTCTGCTCCCTAGACATAGTTGAGGAAACCTTTTCATTCGCCTTTAAAAACTCATGAAAATCGGCTTGAGCTTTTCCACTAACCACTTTTGTTGCCCATCTTTTGTCATTAAAAACAAGATCATTTCTAGCCCGCCAAGTCCACCAACAATAAACTAAACCCAGCCCCATTATTGAAGATGGGAAACCCGCTTGCTTAATTCAGTCTTGAATACAACTGCATCAATCAGACATACATATACCGCCAATCTTGAAGCTCCTCTGGTCTCAACCAAAAGGGGGAGTGAATCCAATTACTTGTAGCAAAATCACAATGAAAAAGCAAGTGGCAAATAGATTCCTCCGCGCACTTCCCTGCAAAAAATATAATCTTAGGATGGATCGGCAACCCCCACAACCATTTCCAGACTGAAGGCATCATCCCAGCCGAACTTGTTTGAGGTATTTCTCTCTATCTCTCTTCATTCATTATTCATATCTCCGATTATTATCATAATTTCTCTTTTTATTCATTGCCCCAAAAATCAAACCAAAAAAAACTCAAATTTGAATCCGAACAAGACATTAATGGATAAAGTAATTGAGAATAAATTCTATCTACCGCCGGTGTAAAAGCCTACTTTTCCACCACTACCCATTGTGGATTCCACCAACCGTCTATTATTGTAATATGAACCGTTCATATTTTAAGACCCACAATATACTATTGTTATGCGAAAAATCAGCTTGATCGGAAGTCGATAGATACCTTAAAATTTGAATTTTGGTTTATAAAATGAACAATCTGATTCTGTGAATAATAATAAAGGTAAACTATCCATTTTTCAAAACAAAATTCAATTTTTGATACTCCTATCGATGTCCGATATATCAAGTTTATTTTTTGTGCGCATATACTAATATGTAGGATCTACAAGATGAACGGTTCAGATCAACAATAAACACAAGATAAGATCGAAAAAAGTGATAGTGGAAAAACTGAGTTTTTCACCACCGGTAAAAAGAATTTAATCCCAAAGTAATTTGGGCTTAACTTCTAGGCATAATACGCATGGTTATGTTAGCTGACATAAGTGTTTTTCACCAGTTTAAACTTTTATTCTATAAATCGAATTATGTTGTTCAATGATTATGTAACTGCACTCATGTGCAATGAAATTATGAGTTCAATTTTTATGGAGGAGATGTTTATACCCATATAATTGATTTAGGTTGGGTGGAAGCTTTTGAGGGAGTATAAATTCTTTTGATAGGTGACTTAAAAGAGCTTCTACCCGTAGAGGATGCTGCGCACATTGTTGACTGATTTTGGAATGATTCCTTTTAAAATATCTCATTGCTAATTTTTTTCTTTGGCCACTACTAGAACGTGCGATTTTTAGTATTATAAAATAATACACAAATGCCCACTTCCCCGAAAGCTCTCACACCTCTCCACGTTCTCTCTCGGTGTCCGTCTCTCTCAAATCTCAATTCCTCGCACCTCACGTTCTCCCTCTCCCTCAATTTCTAAAAAAAAATAAAATTTGTCCTCTTTTCAATTCAAAAAGAATTTTTCAAAAAATTTCTCCTATATTCCCTATACTTTCAATATTTCTCTCTCCACTTATTACTATTACTATTTTCAAAAAAAAAAATTCAAATTCCAATCCAAACAAAGCATTAGAATTTGGAGATTTGGGAGGACCCGTGGATGCTGCTTGCCGAACACCCCGTTTGGCAGTAGCGCCGAGTGGCTCATTCGGCCGTTCATTTTGGCAATGAACGACTCGGATCTTAATCCGAGCAACGGGCGCTTGAGATTCTTATGCACTCGGATTAGATCCAAGTCATCTGCACCAAAATGAGTGACCTAATGTGCCGCTCGACACCGCTGCCAAGAATCCATGCTTGGCAGCATCTCCCAATCCGGTTTGGGAGGCACAACTACATTGGCATAGAGTATGTACTATTGTTGTACCCATTCGATACACGAGATAAAATAATAATTTGTGCAGATTCAGACACTTTTTAGTGAAAACTACGTAAATATGTGTGGTGGAGAGATGAGTTGGGACACCATGTGAAAATGTCTTTGGACATTGAATAATTTTTCTCAATTCCCCCAAAATATCTCTCCCCCTTCTCTCGCCCCTTCGGCCCTTCCCCACGTTCTCACCCCCTCCCATGTCATCTCTTTCCTACTCTTTTCAAATTTTTAAAAATTAAAAGAAAATAAATTTTTTTTTGAAAATTAGGGATGAGAGTTTAGAGTCTTGAGAGAGACAGAAACACATTCCATAAAGTCTGTACTAGCGTTGTATCCATTTGATTCGCGAGACAAAAATAATAATTTGTGCGAACTCAACACTTTGTAATGAAAATCACACAAATGTGTGGTGAATAGATGAGTTGGGCCACTAAGTGAAAATGTCCCTAAGGACATTGAGTAATTTTTCCTCAATTTTCCCAAAATCTCTCTTTCCCCCTTCTCTCACCCCCCTCCCCACTCTCTGTCTCTCTCTCACTCACGTCCTCCCCCTTCCTCTCTTTCCATAAAATATTGATAAACTAGTGCTACTCCGTGCCTACGATACTACTCATTTCTGTTGGAAGGGGATGACAGTTATGTGATTTAAGTGAAAATTATGAGCACTTGACCGGAAAGTGAGAGGATGCACTATAGCTTTTAGATCAAATGAATCTAAGTCGTTCCAACAATTTATTTTCATACCCTTCTGTTTTATAATAAAGATAAATAGATAAATTGATGTATGTGGAGTATGTATTGAATTGAGGGGTTCTTCTCAGCCGGTCCCCCTAGCAGAATTGTAGCTGAGTGTCCTAGGCGCATAATTCCAAATTTTCATAGCTGACTAGGTCCTTTGGAACACGCGCCTCTCTTTCCCACTCTTGGCGCGTCATTCCACTCTCTCTTCTATCCATTTCTCTCTTTTTTGACCCCCTCCCCGTAGGACTCGGGGGGGTGCTCTCCCCCTTGGGGAGAGCAGCGTGCTGCTGCCCCCCTTTTTGGGGCCCATTCCGGTCTCGCTTCGATGATCCGAATCGTTCACTTTGTAAAGCTCATCGAGTAGAACAACTATACACAAAATCAGCTTAATTGGATATTATTAAGTACTTGATCGGAGCCTTTTTACTTTGAAAAGAATGGATCCGAAACACTGGATCAAATCCATTATTCCCAATGGACCAAGAGTTATATAGGCTCTGATCAGGCACCTAATGATATCCAATTAAGCTGATTTTTTGCACAGTTGTCCTACTTGACGAGCTCTACAAAGTGAACGATTCGGATTATTAGAGCGAGACCGGAATGGGCCCCAAAAAGGGGGCAGCAGCATGCTGCTCTCCCCAAGGGGGAGAGCCCCCGAGTCCCTCCCCGTAACTATCTCTCACTCTACATGACTACATGTCACCCTCTCTCTGTCCTCTCTTTTTCTTTTTGATCATTCTCTCTGTCCTCTCTTTGAAACTTTGTTTTTGTTTACACTAAAATAGGGCCCCACTAGGTCATCCCCACTACAGCCTAATTGAGACCCCATGTGTAAGGGGCCTAAAGGCATCTTAAACAGTCTTTCTATCCGAGTACTATGGTTTTTTTTTTTTTGGCACTATAGACCTTAAAATGCATTATGAAATGAACAATATTAATTGGGAATTTACATTATTATATACTCCCTCCGTCCCAATTTGCTTGTTTTAGTTTTATTCTAATTGGATAAAAAAATTAGTTATATCTTTAAATTGATAATGAATTTTATATCCAATATGGATCTTATTTGATAGATCTCGATTTGTTCTATAATACTATGTTTTTAAAATTATCCAAAACATTAGAAATTACAAGATAAATCAATTGAAAAGTGGCACGAACTTCCAAAAGTGAAAATTAAATTGGGACGGAGGGAGTACTGTTAATTAGCAGTGATTAGCACGGTTAATTAACAGTAATTAACAGTGTTAATTATTTTTTTTACACATAATTTTGTATTCAATATTAGTCTTATTTGATACCTCTTGCCGAGTATATTAAAAATATAAATATTATAAAAGCAAATATTTTAAAAAAAAAGTTAAAGATATTATTAAATTCAAAAATTCTAACTCCACACCCCACATTTATGATAGGGATGAGTCCCACACATAATGAATGTGTAGCATGTATAGGTTACCTCTCTATTATGAGTTAAGATGTGTGATTGGGTGCGGAGGTAGTGATTGTATTAAAATCTAAGAGAGAGAGAGAGGGAGGAAATGACGCATGAAAGAGAGAAGGTTAAACATTTCTATTGCAGGGTTTGGGCATGCGTTATAGGAGTAGTCGAAAGACAAAAGTGACACATGCATGAGAGAGAGAGACAACTTTGTGTCAGAGTGCATGTGCGCATTAAATGAGTGCAAGATTGGGTAGAGCGCGTGGGGGTTTTTCAGGAAGGACTCACAGGACCTATAAAGCATCACACATGTAGCGCATGGGATTTCGTGGACTATGAACTCAGAATTTAGGACCGGCCCATCATTATCTCTTGAAGGGATTGATTGATGCCATGGACTCCTGAATCCACCATGGAAGCACTGGATCAGTGGACTATGTTAGCGTTGAAGCCCAGTTCTATTTCGATTGGGGAAGAGTTTTAAATTCGTTCTGTGTTCCATGACTCTAGCCCAATTCAATTTTCGTATGACTAATTTTCATGTGCAACATTCTTGACAATCGAACAACGCCTTTGATTTTTTAAAATAGATGATTTTTTTTTACTAGGGTTTCAAAGAGGGCCTACTGGCCAACAATCTACCACAAAACAAATCAGAACGAAAACAAACCAAGCGCATAAACAATTACTCATAATTTTACTAGGATTTTTCTTTATGCTGTTAATTTTACTAGGAATTTTTTTTACCATTCGTTAAACCTAATTTACTCTATACAAGGGGATTTGGAGAGGGGAATGAGTGCTTACGGGAATTGAATTCTACCCTTGTGCATGAGAGTATAAGGGAGACACCAACTATACTCCACTCCACTTACAATTTTACTAGGATTAAGAGGAGGGAATTTTGATGTGAAAGAGGAATCCAGCTATCTACTCACAATTTTCGGTAAGGTGGTTAGGATGTGGGTTCCAATTAAGTGCAAGGAAAACCTACGGGCAATTAATGCGTTTCAATAAGGGTCCGTTTGGTTAAAAAAAAAAAAGTATGTATACTGGAGAGTGATATGACAAAAAGTAAAGTAAAAAAAAAAGAAAGTGAACAAAATTTTTTTCCATGCGTTTTGATTTAAAAAAAAAGGTTTGTAAGAATCATGCAAGAAAATATTTATATTTGCTACCGTTAACATATGTTACAGATCATGCTAGGAAAGGAAAAAATGAAGGACTTAATAGGAAGTGTGATATAACAAAAACTTTATTTTCTTGTGTTCTTTTTTCGTAGTCAATTAATTTCTTAATCTAATGCTCCATTCCACCACCCTGTTATTTAACTTCTAATATTAGTTTCCTAAAGTTCTAGATATGATAACCTATTCCTATGAATACAATATATTAAACATACACGGCTTGACTTAGTCAAATGATTGCCTAATCTTTTTGCTCGATAACTAATTTTCTATTCCATATTGGCCATATTCCTTCACCTACTCTTCTTTACTTGGTTGATGTTTGTGAGTTTGGTGATTTTAATATAAATAATTTTAAAATAAGTTTCGGTTATATCTATGCAATTTTAAGTAGGAAATTGTTTTTCACACTTCTGTTTTTATTATCCACACTTTTTTTTTGTCCATTAATAAAAAAACACATACACTTTCAAAACTTTAAAAAAAAAACAGGAGTGTGGATAACAGTTCCCTTTTAAGTACTTTAGATAGTTTATGGAGAGATAGGAGATGATATCACAATTTTCAAGGAGAGGTGCTACTGGTATAGATTTCATATTTGTACTAGTGAGTACATACCTCTTGTAGGCCCATTTTGGGTCCCCAATAAATGATCGGAGCCGCTCATTTTGTTTAAAATATTTTTTTAATGGATCCTATAAAAAATAAGCTCAATCCGGTATCAATTATGGTGTGTATGAAACATCCAACTTTGTCCCATAATTCAAGCTTGAATTCTAAAGCAAAGTTGGAAGTTTAGTAAACGTTCTTATCGTTACTAGATTGAGCTTATTTTTTGAAAGGACTGTTAGCAAAATATTTTAAACAAAAGGAGCAGCTTCGATAATTTATTTGGGACCCGAAACGGGCCCAAAAGACGTATGTACGTGATGTATGTACATGAACATCTGTACTCATAGACTTTCTGCTTTTCAAGCGAACTGTGATTCAAAATCGAACCAAACTGTATTTTAATGGTTTGGATTGGTTTGATTCTATGAATTTTTTGGTTGGTTTCATAGTAATGGTTTGATTCTTAATTTACTAGGATAAAACCAGACCAATTCAGTTCATGTTCACTCCTAAGTTTCGTGCTAATCAATCACTGGAAATCAATTATCTTTTTTTTTCCCCTGCATTTTTTCACTATTTTCACTCTAATCAAAAGGACTATAAAAGTTTTGGTACGATTTAATTTCTCTTTTGATAACTCCAGGAGGTAGCTCGAGTGATAACGTGGGTGAGTTGGAAACTCCGACATTATGAGTTTGAAACTCGACAATCTTTTGAGGCCAAGCGGCAAGAGAAAAATCTCTTGTAAATTCTTTAGTATCGGCGTGGATGACTTGCCTTCAGCTAGAACGGAGAGGAAAAAACTTAAGGTGCGCGTAAAGAGACCTAGACACTCCTGACTGTTGAGAAAAAAAAAACCTCTTTTGTTGGAAAGTAAATCATGGGCAAATAAGAATATAAAATCTTGCAGAATCTTGTACCACGTGCTCGTATAATTAGGATGGTAGGGTTTCTTCGGAGAGGATCACAAAGCACAAAAACGTATCTCACGAGAAGATGAAACAGGGCTGCAGCCACAACAACAAGAACGCCCGCGCGTTCGATCACAGTCGAAAAAAAAAAAAAAGGTATGGATCAATATCTCAATCTTTATTTTGGTCAATGGAGTTTTAATCTTGCATGATCGACTCCTGTGTTAGTAGTTGTTGTTTGCCTTCGGTGTTTTGTTCTTCGGCCAAGGTATTGTGGTTTGAAGTTTAATCTGATCTACTAGCTGCTGCATCTAATGGCCTTTTTTGGACCGTCGTTCAACTTTTCTATTGTCAGACCCGACCAGTCTGGGATGGGTTTGAATTGCTGATTGACGTTTTCTCGATGATATGGGACTCGTCGACTTAAAGCCCGGATGAGTTTTGGGATTGGCAGTAATTTCAAAATCCATTCTCTGTTTCCCGCGATTTAAGTACTATTTGTTGGGAGTTTGATTTGCTTGATGTTCTCCTCATAGGCCCATTCGGCTGGGGACTCACCGATAGAGTCTATACCACATCACATAGAGCCAATATACATTAAATGACTCATATCCATTTAAAAGACTAAACCTTGTAAGTGGTGAACTATCTAATTGTATATTAAAATCTTTTTTTTTTATTGGATATGGGACTCAATTATTCACACGTGTGACGTGTTCCCAACTCTATCTGCCAATTATTGTTACTTGAAATTAGTCATTCAATGTTGTCTTTGATCCATATATTGCTCATTTTGGAGCCGGTGGCTCTATTGAGTCATTCTTTTTGAGATGTTGATCAAATCGTTTTTACGTTTTAGTAGTCTACAATTGTTTGTTCTGGTTGATTTCTTATCAACCCTTTTTAGGTCTTAAGTGGCATATGATTGTCACGTGGTTTGGGAGCCAACCTCATCGGATTGCTTTTCCTTGTCCTATTAATCTCCTGTAATCGTTACATTTGATTAATAAAGTTTCCTTTGCCCTTTAAAAAAAAAAAATAAATAAAAAGTTTGGAAGGGTATTCATGTCAAACCATCATTCTAAAGGGGTAAAACGGGTAACAAAATAGGTTTAGATGGTGATGTTAGCGATTCCTGTTACTTCATAATGACATCTCCTAACAACAAGGGGTAATCTGCAACCGATAGCTAAAGTGCAGAGTAGGTAAATGAAATTTACCCTTGATTTTATCTTAATTCAAGTTATGCCACTTGTCTGTGCTTTTCAGTAATCCATTATTTTGCCTAATTTATGGTTTAGATTGTCGTTAGGGTCCAGATCCTCTATAGTCTTAACGAGTAGGGGTGAAATTAGTTTCTATGTTGGAGATATTACAAAAGTTTACTCCAAAAATAAATATTACAATGGGCAAATTAACAGGTTGAGTCGCGGAAATCTCGCTTTCTTTAAGGAGATTCAAGTTCTCTACGGTAATAAATCGGTGCAGTATAAAATCTCTGATTTGTCCTCTCCAAGATATAAACAGCCCAATAATTTATCATATGGTTCAGACCTCGAAATCTCGCTTTCTTTAAGGAGATTCAAGTCCTCTACGGTAACAAATTGGTGCAGTAGAAAATCTCTGACTTGTCCCTTTTAAGATATAAACAGCCCAATAATTTATCATATGGTTCGGACTTATTCTACACAAGTAGGAGAATCCAAAACTCCACAAAAGAACACCCTTACACTTTGCCCAAGGCTCTCACGCTCATATTAAATTTACAGGCTATTTTTTAGAGAATAAAGATGGACAAAGCTGGAGGAAAATACTAGTGTTTAGGAGAAGTTGGCTTATGACTCTATGGCTGGAATTGCTTCTTGAATACAAGGCCACCCAAGCAAGCCTTATATAGGCAAGAAAGAATCTAAACTATATCTTTTCATTATTGACTAAATCCATTTGGATATGGATAGATTTGCTAGATATGGATATATATGGTCTAGATTTGATAGATATGGATAGCTATGAAAGATGTGCTTCCGATTCTTTTTAAATTTGCTAGAGTTTTTTAGATTTACTAGAGATTCTCCTTTATTCTTCTAGATTTGCCTAGATATCTAAACACTCAATTAAATGATGTGATCTTAAGATTAGATATGATCTTGCGAGTGGATATCCAAATAAATGCTAAGATAAGAGTCTCTCACACAGATATACACATGACTTATAAAGTCTAGCACCGAAAAATATACAGAAATTTAATTTTAAAATAATAAATTTCCATCGGTCTATTTTTGACAAACTTTGGAACCAAACCGGTTCATTTAGTTTTGGAATATCAAAATCGAAACCGGACAAAACAAGATTTGTTGTGGTCCAGTTTACTCCGTATATTCGATTTTAAACAACGAACTCCATCGACAAATACTCCACCATTTTCAAAAACCAGTTTAGCCCTTTCAGCGACCTATATATATATATCAAAATAATATAAGTAAGAAGAAATTAAATAGACATCCTATTTAGAAAATTTATTTAGGCAATCATCCTAATGGATTTGAATCTTTATGTTTCCATCCTTAAATTAGTTGGATGACCCATTCTGCTCCTTATTATTTATATATCTATATCCGGATCCTACCAATTCCTTAAATATAGGTACGTGGATAATTACTATCCCCAAAATAAGGAATTTACTATTCTATTAATTATCGTATTTATCCATTACCCATCAGATCACCATTAGCCGGCCACCCAGCACAGCATAGTAAATCCCTTAATTTGGGAGATGGTTGAGAAATCGTCGTCTTCTTCATTCACCATCAGATCACCATACAACCAAACCTCACTCCCTAAATCAATACACCATCGTCGTCTTCATCCATCACCATCAGGCGACCACCCACCACAGTAGCACCACCACCGCTGTACCCCTCTCTCCGACAACCCCTCCATCACACCTCCACCGCACTGCCGCACCTCACCTTCGCGACTAATTAGTCGCCAACCAACCGAACCACCAGTGGTGCGCCGTCATCAAACCATCGGCCCTCCCCTTAAGCATCGCAGCCCTCCCCTTTCAAACCCACCCACCTCTGTGCATGGATCCCGAACCTTCTCTCCCTCCCTCAAGCATCGCAACCCCGCCGACGTCAACATCCGCGCCTCGCTTGCTAACCTGGCAGATCCTTTCTTGCGTCGACAATTCGACGACGGAAGGCCCCGAATGCTTTACTGCGACCAGTGCCAAGGCGTCGGTGAGTTTGTCCAATGAGTCGTCATCGGTTCTTCTGCTTACATCAGGAGTACTAATTTAAGGGTCAAACACTGTGGGGTTAGCCATCCGGTTCTTCTCCATCGAGCCATTTTTTTCTACGGTCCACGGGTCGTCATTGAGAAATCTCGTACAAGCCTCAAATATGTATGGCTCTGTTTGAAAGTTCAAACGCATATGTATTTGGGCATAAGTGTGACACAGGAAGGAGATCTACATCACATAATTTGTCTATTTTGATTTTTGCTACGCATCTGTTTTGATTTTTTTATACTATGGGCTCAGTTCTATGTAGATCATTTTGACCTTCTTTACGATGATTTTGGTTTTTAGTTTGGCGATATCCATTTAAATTCGTGCCTCTATTCTGTCCAAACATGATTAAATGGTAATTTGCAAAAATCTGTCATGATTTTCATGAAATGTTTGTAGCTAAAATTTGATGTATTATCTTAGGCTTTTAAATCCAAAGTGCACACACACACATATATATAACACCACATGTGAAATCTAGAAAATGATTTGTTTATTAAACCCTTGTACTAGTTGAAAGATTAACCTTATTATCCAATAGATAATAAATCCCCTAGTATTTATTGTCCAATGGACAAAAGTAATAAGGAAATTTTTATATTAAAATAACCAAAATGTCCTTTTTAATAATTATAAAATATATTGATATTAGTACTTAACCAAATCTTTCCATGAATACCTTTAATATAAAGAATAGAGTGTCTATTATCCAATGGATAAAAGTTTCCCTAACTTTTATCGTCCAATGGATAAAGAAGAAAACCAAAATAATAAAAGAAAATAAATAAAAAAATTTCAAGTCTAGGATTGGAAAGGTTCACAAGGTTTAAAGGTGGGCAAAAAGGTCCATCTAGGATTAGGAAAATGTAACTAGGTGACTTTCTAGTTCGGTTTCTCCAACTAGCCGGTTAGAAATGAATTATACACACCAAGGAGGGCTTTTAGTCAAGAAACGAATTTTGAAAGGCTAAAGTGTAATTTTGACAAACTAAAAGAAAATTAAAGCAATCCACGGAATTTTAAATTATTAACTCGAACATAAAATAAATTTTTATTTATTAAAATTCAGAGTTATTACAAGAAACATATTTGGAGCTCAAGATAAAGCTCATTTTGCCCTCACACCAACCTGATGTCCCTTTGCAGGATCCTAACTCCGTCTTGTATTTGCATTGATTTTGGAAACTGGAAGAATAACATAATGACGTACCATGAAAAAGAATGGTTTTGAACTTTTGTGATTTGTTTGTAATCTTTGCCGAGCCGGCCAATGACGGAAGAATTTTTGAACCGAAGGATTTTCAAAATGATGACAATATTGTGTGGTACTCCCATCAAACGAGAGGGATTATGTGATACTCCTATTAAATAAGCATCGTGTAGGCGCGGTCAAAGTCAATAGGTCGAAACCTGAGGGGACGACTATTTGACTCTCCAATTGCGGGTGAACGCGTGGCAACGTTTGAAAGCGCTGACCAACCAATAGGATAATGACGCGGGGAGCGACGGGTCAAAGGAGTATGATCGCGGGAGTCGTCCGCGGGAGCACAGAATCCACCGCGGAACTCACTTCCGTGGGTCCCCTCCGTGGGCCCCATCAGCTAGTTTGGATCAAGACCCCGCGCGCCGCCCCCTGAAATGTTATAATTGTTAAGTCTCTATCTTGCAAAATCTCCGCGGACCCCTACCTGAGGCCCAGAGGCAAGGTCCGGGCGGGTCTCCGCGGGAAAATAACGATCGCCGCAGGTCGCGACCTCGCTCAGCGGGAATCGGGGAATCTCGTGGTTTGGTGGGTTGGGGGTTGGAGGTTGCGCCGCAGAGAACCGCGCCTTCCCGCGGATCGCCACCCGTGGAAGGGCGAGTCCCCTCGCGGCCAAGAGGTACAGGAGGGACACGTGTCAGGCGCTGACAGGAGCGCCGTCCTGGGCCTGTCCCAGGCCCAGGTGCTCTATAAATACATCCCCAATGATTGGGGACCTTTTTTGGGGATGAAAAAGAGGGGGAGCACTTAATTTGAGGTAGGAGAACATTCTTCCTCGAAAGGTGGTGACCTCACTCTCTCGAACCCCAAAAGGTTTGGACACCTCACGGAAAGCCAGGGAATACACGTTGCCTCTGTTTCTCCCATACCTCTTGCTCCTGCCCCCTCACCCCGCGGGACAGTCTCACTCCTTCGCACTCATTTTGACTAATCATTAACTAATCGCGCCTCTCCAGCTCACGGATAATCACACGTAAGTAGACCACGCGACCCCCAATCACCCACACATCGTAGGCCCATGACACATACATCAAAAGTTTGAACCATGACACATGGGCAAAAGTATGATAGTGAAATACACTAGCCAGTGTTGTAAAAATTGAAGCTATGGAAAGCACCAGATGTAGAGAACATAGATCGATTCTGGAATAACAAAATAGTGTAAATCTTCCCAAATCTTGTCCTACATCAAATCTTTAGATCAAATTTTCGGACCCACATATGTCCAATGGCCCACATCTTTTCAAATATATATATTTTTGTTTTATTGCTCGACTATAACATGATACAAGGGAAAGAAAAAAAAAGCATTGATCGAACAACTTGCAAGTAGAGCATCACCATTTGACTCTTTAGAGCCTTCTTTAAGGTTAGATTTTTATTGACAACGTCCATTAACAATTTCCTCTTTTTTGCACTCCATTTGAACACTTTAAGTGTGGTCATCACATAAAACACACTACATAGATTTTAACCCCCAAGGTTATCTGTGGCAACACAGATAGTACACGTGGATCCTTCATCTCCAAGCTCACAAAATTCAAACATACCAAAAGAATCACATTTCAAGAGGGCGCAAATATTTAAGACTTCCGTCAATTATTGGAAAATCCAAGAGGGCTGTATTCTCATATGTCATGGATTGCGTGGAAACGAAGTTAAAGGGCTGGTCGGAGACAAGACTTAATAATGCGGGTAGGGAAGTTCTTCTTAAATCAGTGGTAATGACCATGCCCAACTATGTTATGCAGTGTTTCCTCCTACCAAAAGGGCTTTGCTGGCAACTGTGTAAATCCATGAGCAGATTTTGGTGGGGCAGCAAGAAAGGGGAGAGGAAGCTTCAGTGGGTTAGTTGGGATAAATTGTGTGACACCAAACCCATGGGTGGAATGGGGTTCCGTGACCTACATGCTTTCAATCTAGCATTTCTTGCCAAGCAAGGGTGGCGCTTGGTCATAGGCCCACCATCTCTCTTCCAAAAGGTCTTTCGGGGTAAGTATTTTCCCAGTTCTTCTTTTTGGGAAGCTTAATGTCCAGGAACGGCCTCGTGGGCTTGGCGCAGTATTCTAGCAGGGCGTGAAGTTCTTCGGCGTGGTTGGCGTTGGAGGGTGGGTGATGGCAAAGCTATAAATCTGTGGTCGGAACCGTGGATACCCCGAACCCTATCCTTCAAGGTCCTAAGTACACCTCCTATGGGATCATATTTATCCCCTCTACCACGGAAAGTATCTGATCTTATTGATGAGGAACGTCACGAATGGAATGACAGCTTGGTGAGAGAATTTTTTGGCCCTATAGATGCCCAAGATATTTTGGCTATCCGAGTCAGTCAACAAGGAATTCCAGACAAGGGGGTATGGCATTACACTGATGATGGCAAATTTACGGTCCGGTCAGCATACCATGTAGCAAAATCCCTTCTATTTCCTAAGAAATCCTCTGTGAAGGGGGAACCGAGTTCGGGAGGCCTGGATCGAGTGAATTGGAAGGCCATTTGGAAGGTTCAGGTCCCGAATAAGGTACGTCATTTCATTTGGAAGTGCTCTCATAATGCATTAGCTGTGGCTGCAAACCTTCATCGTAGACAAGTTATTGGGGACCCATTTTGTTTTCACTATCGCAAAGAACCTGAAACGATCGAGCATGTTTTTTTCTGCTGCAAAAGGGCAAGGGATGTGTGGAAATTTGGCCCCCTAAATGCTGATTCTAGTTGGAAACATTTGAGTTTTCGGCAATGGTGGATGTCTTTACCACAAGGGAAGATTTCGGAGGTGGACAGCCGGGATGGGAAAGCTCTTGCGTCTTTGATTTGTTGGTCGATTTGGAAAAATAGAAACCAGGATTTGTTTGAGGGCCAGCAATGGAACACAGGGCTCCTCCCTTGTCTTCTCCTTGTACCCAAATCTGGCAGCCTCCACTGGAAGGTTACATAAAGTTAAATGTTGATGGTGCTCTAAATTCTCATGATGGCAATGGTGGTGTGGGTTTTGTGGCTCGGAATAGAGATGCAATATTGGTGGGAGCAGCAATGGAAATATTTAAGGGTCCTCTCTCTCCTCGTATGATTGAAGCTTTGGGATTCCGGTTTAGTCTTACTACTGCTTTGCGTTGGGGTTATTCTCGAATTATCGTTGAGGGGGATGCACTTCAGATTGTTCAAGCTCTCAACGGCTATCGATCCTTCGTTGACTGTGATACTATTATTTTAGATTGTCTCCAAATTGCTTTGCAATTTTCCTCATGTCTCTTTTCTCATGTGAAACGTGGTTGTAATAGGGTAGCACATTTTGTGGCTAGAAAATCTCTATCGGGTAATGGGTTGATGAGTTGGAGGGGTGATTTTCCCCAATGGCTCTTGACCCTAGCCCTTGATGATGTTAGAGCCCCTGGCTCAGCTTCTATGTCGTGAGAATAAAATCTCCTTTCGATTGAAAAAAAAAAAAAAAGAATCACATTTCCCTCAACCATGAATTGATGCACAGATAATTCAAATCATCAAACTGGAACTTGGGATGCGCTCAAATGGCCCAACAGTCAAATAGTGTGAAGATAGCGTAGACCTAACAAAACTACTACTTCCTCCGTCCCAAATTGATTGTCCCGTCCGCAAAACGGAGCGTTAAAAATAATGCAATTTTTTCAAGAAAAAATTCAAATTTTTTTCACAAATTAAAAATTCGCATTGATATCTAGTAAGTTGTTGAAAAACTTTTGATTTTTTCTTGCAAAAATTGTATTATTTTTAACACTCCGTTTTGCGGACCGGACAATCAATTTGGGACGGAGGGAGTATTAGTTAGCCAATTTCTGGTGTATGTTTTACTTTTCCGGAGGAGTCAACATGTAATCGTACCCTATTCAAGATCAACTCCAAGATGTAAGCACTATTCGATGGAATCACCTGCATATGAGTTGTCGGCATCTCTTCCTTTATTTTCCTTTCTGCTTCATGAGCCACCAGCCCCACCAACTCCGGCCAAGAGCTTGTTTGGGTTGTGCAGCGGGGTGTACGGCTATGGTTCTACAATCCTGAATTTAGGCAAAGTATAGTGCGGTAAGGTCATGATATCTCATAATTTACTTGGTAGTTATATCTGATCACAAAAGAATCTTAGCTAATAAAAAAAAATGTTTCCCACAAAATTCTACATTCCACATAGGATGATGTTGTGTGAGAATCTCTGCTTCTTTAATATTGGACCTAAACACTATACTTCGAACATTATGCTCAATCACGGCATAAGAGTTTTTAAATCATATAATTACTCGGATGTTTTTCCTTCCAAAGCCATGTGTGTATCATACGCGTGATTAGTAGAAGATATGCATCCCGGGTACTCGACAAGTGTATTGCTATATGACCCGACAAAAACATAAGTTCAGCTAAAACCCCTTTCGCTTGTAGTATCAATCAACTTCATCTGAATCTTTGTTTTCCCTCCAACTTAATTTTCTCATAACTTTTATCAAATATTAGAACAGGCGATAAATTCTCTCTTCAAAGCTCACCATGATCCGGTAACATCACTTGCACATAGTTTCCCCATTTATTGAGGGTAATCACAATTGAGGCCTTGACGGGCGTGGAAAAGAAAAATGACAGCAATATAAGTACAACTAATCCTCTCTAACATCTGAAGCAAGGCGCTATGGTGGCCTACAAGTAATACTGCATTATCTTCGTTCTCCCAACACAACTACTGCTAGTGCAGAGCAGATCGAGTGACAAATTGATTGAGGGGCAACCAATATTATTCATTAATTTACAAATCAAGAACGAGTTTTGGGGTTGGGGAGAAGTTGATCATAGGCGCAAGAACAAAACAAAAGATGACATATATAGTTCGACGATAAATTGAGAATACAATAACGAAACAAAATGGTTTTTAAAATAGTTTGAGGGTAAATTGAGAATATGGTAACAAAACAAAATGGTTTTTAAAATAGTTTGACGGTAAATTGAGAATACAGTAACAAAACAAAATGGTTTTTAAAAGCCATAGAGGTGGCAACTGCCACTTCTTGTTAATTCCTATGTCCATGCTTGACCACATAACTCTACGAGTCTTCGGTATTCTCCTTCCTAAGCCAAAGCCCTTAGTCTGAAGTGATTAGATATAATTGTAAGTTGAAGAATGAAATAAAAGGTTTCGGATTCTCAGACAGTCTAATAACTTTCTCAAATCGCAGGCTCTTATCAGTAAGAGTTTCTTGTGGAAACCATACTTTTAAGATAGGCCCCACAATTGTTAATGGCATTTACAAAAGAGAATATATTTCATTCAAATAAATATTTCCTCCCCGCAAATGAAAACAGTACTACTTATGATAGACAAATTTGAAGGAATTAGCATGACTTAAATGGTGGGAAGACAATTGGTTCATGAACAACTCGTTCTTGAGGAGTAACCTCGGTTTCTATAAGCTTATAGAACAATAGCTACGATCAAATAGAACAACCTCTACCACAGAAACTCCATTCACAAATTTCTATAAGCTTATAGGATAGCAGATTAATTTTCTATTGTATTTAGAGTCATATGCTTACATTTTGTATACCCTTTTTCACGATTTAATTAAAAAGCAGTGGCCGGCTAACCTACATGTGTCGCGAAGTATTTTTTAATTCGTTTAAAAAAACGAGAAATACATTAATTGTGTTGGTTTTCATTTGAAAATCCAAAAAAGAAATTCCTAAAGTAAGATTATTCTGAATGAAAATATTGTACAAAGATTCTACTCATAAAGCATGCGTTACAGATTCAATACGCACTAGGTGCAACGATCTTGATAGTCATGCTACGAGATAGATTTATCAGTTTCCTCCTCAATGATAAAAGAAATAAAAAGGATTAAAGTGCAATGAAATGTCACTTTATATACTAATATTACTTTTCATTTGTTACTTTTAAGTGGCGTCTCTCCAATCAATGATTTTATTCTAATAATAAATATTTTATACCTAATTCCTGAACAGAACAAAATAGTTTTGGTGTTTGTGAAAATGAGCTGCATTTTAAAAACCTTTTACTCTGAAGAGATCATACCAGAATGAAATGGGATCCTGAAAATGAGCTGCATTTTAGTAGCCTTTACATTAAAGATATAAAATCAAATTTCGCCTATCACTCTGTAATGATTTTCTACGATTTTATTTTATGGACTTTATTGTTGTTTAGATGGATTAATTAGTTATTTGCCTAGACTTGTGTCTATTCGTTTTTTTCATTTTAATAATAATTGTGTCTATTCGTTGACACTTTTTCCAATGAACAACTGTGTCTCTTCCGTTCGTGACTATTGTCACGAATACATCTATATGTGTGTGAGTGTGTCTATCATTTGTTTCTTTAAAACGAATCAAGAGTAGATTTTTGAATTTTTGATTTCCCGTATCCCTTTAGTCTTGGGTCTTCATATGAGAGAGTACTAAACATGAGCTTGTTTCATTTGTATTGTTACTTCGGTGTGATTTCTATCATTCCATCCTATCGAGATTGACATTTGAAGATTCTATAAAAGACCATAGCGGACACGAATCTGTTTTTAAGATCTTAAAGAGAATTCACTCACAAACACAACAAGCTATTTCCTAAATCTTTTGCAGAATACTAATACAAGTTACATACGCAATTCACTCATTCGCACGCATCTCATCTCACTCTTTTATGCACTAACAATGGTGAAAGAGTAGCAGCTAGGCTTGATCCCAATCCTCTACTTCAAGCTCTGTCTTTGTCTCTCACATGGACACACAAAGAGACCGCACTTCATAATTAAGTTTACCAACACTAAACCTACCCTTGATCATGTTTCCTATCGTTACTTTTTTGACATATATCGCAAGTCAAAAAATAGCTTTGTCAATGCCACCTCGGCATCAACGGGTGAACTTGCTCTTTTATCACAACAACAACTACAGCAGGCAATTCAACAGATGCAATTACAATACACTTAAAAAAATCAAACAACAAATTACCCAAGACAACAATTTCATCATAACTTACCCGACGATGATGAGTAGACTCTTGGGTTTGTGAGTGGTCTGAGTTTGGTTCGGAGTGGAAGAGAGATTGCTGTGGCCGCCATTGGAGAGGTCTGAGTGAGGTTTGTGGGAAACCCCTAGAATTTTGGGAAATATAAGCGGTGGAACTGTGGAATAGTAGTACGCTGCCATTGGAGAGGTCTCAGTGAGGTTTATGGGAAACCCTAGAGTTTGGGAAATATGAGTAGTGGAACTGTGGAATAGTAGTAGTAACTAGTAAGGCTCTGTTCAGAACTCTGGGAAAATAGCACAAAGGAAAAGAAAAGTGAAATAGGAGAGAATTTAGTATTCACAAAATTTAAAATTGATATTTTTTTCTCTCTTTTTTTTTCAACCAAATAATAGAAGAGAATTTTTTTTAATTTTCTTTTCTTTTTCTTTTCTTAAATTCCAAATAGAGCTAAGAGTAGATTCTTGAGCGCAGATCCAGTCAAGTTTCCTATCATTCAGTTTTGTTCAGTTTCAGGTCATTTTTGTGGGTCATTCTTGGGCCAACAACAATGATATAAATCGTTCACTTTTTAAAACTCGTCAAGAATATTAATCACTTCGAAAATCACATGGATCCAATACCATTTAAGCTTCATATAATTATGTTACATGAGTTTTAATCCAATGTTGCAAACTTGTTCCGTTAAAAACTTAACGCATTTTGAAATCATGTCAAATGATATCGAAACAACTTGATCTTCGAAGTGGAAAATATTCTTGGGGAACTCTAAAAAATAAACAGTTCCGATCATTGTTGTGGGCTTAGGAAAGACCCACAAAAGACCCAAAACGAAACCGGACTGGACTAAATCTGCTCTCGAGTTTCTATTCGGGTAAGTGGATCGTGGAGAGGAGTTTCGAGAAGAGAAACTTTGAGTCGAAGCCGCCAGTTTTTGTTGTTGCAGACACTGCATTTGTTCTGATAAGAAGAAAGTGGAGGTGGCAGCAGCCGTAGAGGTGTGGTGGGATTGAGTTTTATTTATCGGCTCGATGTTCGACAGGGTTGTGGTGCTAAGTTCTTCTAAACTTCACTTTTTTTTGTTTTGTATATTTTGTTCATCTTTTTTGAATTTTTGTTAGATTCGCGTGATTTTTTTAATTAATCATCCGGCTCAAAAAGAGAAGTCTAAAAAGTACAAAATTATAACCAAAAGCAAAAAAAAAAATTCACTAAAGATGAAACGATTGTCAAACAGCTGTCTTTTGGAGCTTAAATGTCGTCTTATTTGAATTTTTTCCACATCAGCTCATATTTTAATAGTTTTTTGATTCGTCAACCCCTAAAATTACGTCAAAAAGCTAGAGAAAAAGTTGCAAAAAGTAAAAAATACCAAAATTTGTTCCAAACTTATAATTTTGAAAGAACGCAGCCTGGTGGGAAGGAACAGAATTCCATAAGTAAGTTGATTGGATTTCAGTGCTGGTTTCCAGGCACTAAGTTACCAGTGTGTCTGATCGACTTCATTTGTTTCACAAATGTTTTTTTTTTTGTAAGTAAAAATTTAAAAATAAAATTTTTGGAGCCTGAGATGAAGCACATTTTGGCCTCACACCAACTTGATGTGCCTTCTAGGATTCCAGCTCCGTCTTGTATTTGCATTGATTTTGGAAACTGAAAGAATATATAACAGAATGACGGACCACGAAAAAAAATGGTTTTGTAATTTTATGATTTGTTTGCAATCTTTGCTGAACCGTCCAATGACGGAAGAATTTTTGAACCGAAGGATTTTCAAAATGATGACAGTATTGTGTGGTACTTCCGTTAAATTAACGAGAGGGATTATACGATATTAAATAAGAGCATTGTAGGCCCGTGTGCAATGCGAAGTTCTGGACACACTCGTGTTTGGAACTATACACGCAAATTTGTATATGCAGCAATTTAGCCATATGAAAGTTTAAGCATTTTGAGAGGGAAAAAAAAAGTGCCATGCGATTTAAGCAATTGTAATAGTACTAAAATTTGAACCATGACACACGAGCAAAAGTATGATAGTGAAATGTACGAGTCAGTGTTGTAAAAATTAAAGAAATTGGAAGCACCAGATATAGAGAAGGTAGTTCAATTCTAGAACATTATTAAGAATACAATTCTTCCCAAATTTTGTCTTACATCACATATTTAGATCAAATTTTCGGACCCAATGGGTCTAAAACCGTTCGATGCCCATAGACTCACGACAACCAATGGCTTGGGACATCCGGTGCATATCATAACATGATAGAAAGAAGGGAAGGAAGAGAATAGCATTGATTGAACAAGCTGGTCAAGAGCATCCCCAACCGACCCCTTTACTTCTTTAGATCCATCTTTAGGCTTAGATTTTTACTGACGTCGTCACATAACAAAAAAAAATTTCACTTTTTTGCACTCCATTGAGAGTGGTCATTACGTAAACAATAAGTCTGTTAACACAGACAATCTGTGCCCAGATTATGCATAGATTTTGTTGTGTGGCTTACCACAGGTTCCACACAAATGATTTGAGCTGTTCATTAAATGTAAAACATGTTTTCAAAGGCTATCACGAAAAATCAACTCAATCCGATAGTTATAGGTGCTCAATCCAATCATCTAACTTTTTATTTATCCGAAAATTAGAATGAAAATTTGAGATGATTGGATTGAGGACCTATATGGATTAGATTGAGCTGATCTTTCGAGGTGACTCTTGAAAAAATGTTTTACATTTAATGAACGGCTCCACTCATTTGTGTGAAACCCGTGGTGGGCGCCACAACAAAATCTGTGCACAATTTGTCTTTGTGGTTAGCAACGTTGTTACGTAAACCACACTACATAGAACTTTAACACCCAAGTTCTATGTAAACCACACTACATATATAGAACTTTAATCCTGAACAGAACAAAATAGTATTGGTGTTTGTGAAAATGAGCTGCATTTTAATAACCTTTTACTTTGAAGAGATCTTATCATGGGTATTCTGATGAGCTGCATTTTAGTACCCTTTACTTTGAAGATATAAAATCAAATTTCGCCTATCACTCTGTAATGATTTTCTATGATTTTATTTTATGGACTTTATTGTTGTTTATATGGATTAATTAGTTATTGCCTAGAGTTGTGTCTATTCGTTTTTTTATAATAGTTGTGTCCATTTGTTGACGCTTTTTCCAATGAACAACCTTGTCTATTCCGTTTGTGACTCATAATAGTCATGAATACATCTATGTGTGTGTGTGTTTTTCTATCATTTTTTTCATTAAAATGAATCAGAAAGTAGATTCTTGAATTGATTTCCCATGTCCATTAAGTCTCGAGTCTTCATATGACTATATGAGAGAGTACAAAACATGTGTTTGTTTCGATTGTAATGTTACTTCAGTGTGATTTCAACCATTGCTTCCTATTGAGATAGACATCCGAAGATTCTGTAAAAACTGTGGCGGACATGAATCTGTCTTAAGGTCTTAAAGGGAATTCACTCACAAACACAACTCTATATCATTAATCTTTCACAAAATACTGATACAAGTTACCTACACAATTCACTCATTCTCACAAATCTCATCTCTCACCCCTTCACACACTAACAATACTGGAGGGCAGGGATGGCTCTACTAGGGTTTGGGGGGTTCGAGCAAACCATATGTGTTCAAAAACATAAACCAAAATTTTGTATATTTTTGCGTATAATTTGATGCTTCTTTCTTTATTGTCAGCACTCAATCAGTTGTGCAAAGCAGAGAAAATAAAATTTACTGAAATTTGTGAGTAGGCGCAATATCATCATAACTTACCCGACTTGTTCCCCTTCTTTTTCTGAGCACAGTCGGATTGGAGCTGACGCAAGGTCTTGGCAAGCTCTACGAACGATTAGCCTTTAGTGCTCGCCTAGACGGTGGAGTTCTCGCTCCTTTGCTTGTTTTGGTCATGGACGTTGGTGGAATCTGATGAGAAGTGGCGGAGGAGGCTAGGGTTTGGGATTGGTCTGAGTCTGGTTAGACTGAGTCAGAGAGCGATTACGGTGGACGCCATTGGAGAGGTCTGCCAGAGGTATCGAATTGATTTCTGCTCTCTCTCTCTCTCTCCGAATTCGGGGCTGCTATGAGCCGCTTAGGCTCCGTTCAGTTGTCGAGAAAGTTGTGTAGGAAATTGGTTCCCAGAAAAAGTGAAGTGAGTTGAAGTAAAAGAAAAAGAAAATTATTTTCCTGTGAGTGTTCATTTGACAAAAGAATTTTGCAAGAAAAATTAAGGTTTAGTTGTTCATTTGTCAGGAAAAAGAAACTTTCGGAAAAATTTTGTGAGTGTTCACTCATTTTCCTTTTCCCGCGACGCAAAATCCTGTGTTTTTTGCAGGATCACTTTTGCAGGGAAGTAATTCCTGCAGGAAAACTTAAATTGGTAAGTTCTAGAATTTTTCTGCCAACTGAACACTAGGAAAGTTATGGGAAAATTGATTTTTTCATCATTTCCTATACTTCCTGACAACTGAACGGGGCCTTACAGCAGCATGTATTTCCGTCGTCCAAAATTAATATTGTTGTGTGGAGGATTCGGATTTTAAAACAATCCTTTTGTTATTTTTAAATCCCGACCATATTGTTGGTTCCGGATCCTCTATGAAGATTTTCCTGTAGGATCATATGTGAGGCTTTTCAAATTTTGCCAAGATGAAAGGCGAGGATGCGCTGCTACTTGATGGTGAGAAAGGAGGAGAAAAAATGTCAATGGGCTTTGGTCTAGTTGGCATTGCCTCATCCTTCCCGTGTAGGAAACCAAGGTTTGAGCCCCGTTGTGGGACACTGAAAGTTTAGGATTCAGGGTTATGGATAATTTCTGAAATCTTTTGTAAACTAATTTACTCACACCCCGATAACTATCACTTATAATATTGGCAAAAAAATGGGAGGAGAAAATAAATGGAGCCATTCCTCTTTAAATCTCACCATTTTTGTTAGATTGCGTAAGAAAGGGAAATGGTCAATTAAAACATTTCTCTTTTGTACTTTTTTTCTTCATTGTTCACCAAAATATTCAATCCAAATATGGGTTTTCTTAAAAAACCTCAACTCAATTATTTCTTTTTTCATGAAATCAATCCATCCAAATGGGCTTTTAGAGTTTCTGTTTGGGTAAGTGGATCGGGTTTGGCAACTTTGTACTACAACTATATATGTCCGTTTATTTTAGATTCTGTTAGCAATGGTTAATTCAAAAAATTTAAACAATTTTGAAGAAAATTCAGGGAAAAAAAGAGTAGAAAACAAAATTTAAACATTGTTTGTAATTTTACTGAGTATTATTTATTTTGGGGAACTTAATTAGACATCCTTTCTACCCTACTTATTTAGGTGTTCATCATAATGTGTTTAAATACTTATCTTTCCATCCTCAAATTCAATTAAATCCTAAACTACCCTTTCTTTCTCTTTTTTTTTTTCAAATCTTTCTCTTTTTTATTTTATTTTATCTTTTCTAATTATCTCAATTCTCTCTCCTCTTTCAAACATTTCTCTTTCCTAATCTTTTGAATTTTTTCTCTCTTCTAATCTTCTCTCTCATATTTTCATTCCCTTAAAATCTAAAAAGAAAATACGACTAATACAAAAACGAATGTATAAGCCGAAAAAAATGGCAAAACATGATCAATTCACAAAATATGGCAGAACCTAATCGAGGTAGATGAACAAAACAAGATCAATTAAAAAATATGACAAAATCGGAAAATATGACAAGTTTTGAGAAGTGTAGGTTTCGATCGTGATAGATGAACAAAATATGATCAAATAAAAAATATGACAAAAATCAGAAAACATGACAAGGATTGAGAAGTGTAGGTTTCAATCGAGGTAGATGAACAATGGATGACAAAATATCATGACAGAAATTTATTCAACATTTACATAATGGAAATCATGACATATTTCTGCAAAACCATCATGAAATTAAGTACACTTATATTATTTTATATTGGGTTTTCGTACTCAATTAGATTAAGATAATGGAAAGTTGATCTCCCTAGGTTGCTTAGTACCTATGTATACACAGATATAGGTACTTGGTTGAATATATATATAATACTAGTACACATGTGTTAATTGAATTGTTTATATAAGAAAATCTTTGCCTTAAAAATCTCTTTGACTCAAAGTACCAAAAGTACCTATTATTTTATGTTTTCTTGTACATTGTAGTATATATATATGTGTGTATATACTAGTGCAGGAGAGAGAGAGGAGGGCCGAGAGAGAGAGGGGAGAGAGAGAGAGAGAGAGAGTTGGCCGAGAGAGAGAGAGAGAGAGAGAGGGAGAGAGAGAGAGAGGAAGAGAAAGAGGAGAGATTGGATTGTACCTTGACTTGATCACCATGATCTTCTTACATCCTTTCAAATCCATGGTTGTATATTCTTTCAAGCAAAATCTAATCTCCATTATCCTATTTTGTACACCTTCCAATTTTAAACTATGTACAAACTCTCATTTTTTATACAAATCTTCCAAGATCAAATCCAAAGGACTAAACCTAGCTATGCAAGCCTAGGACTAGACTTTGATCTTCCAAGAAAGCTTGATTTCTTGAATAAAAAAAATGAGATATGGAGAGAGAGAGAGGGGGCCGGCCTTGAGGAGGGAGAGGGAGAGCCTTGCCTAAAAATTGAAGCTCACTCCAAGCTTGAACTCACACCTTCACTCATTGCTCCAACTTCTCTCTAGAAATTCTAAGTGTTCTTAGTTCAAAAAATTCTAGTTTTCTTGAGTTTCTTGAGAGTTTTTGAGAGAAACCACCAAACCACTTCCAAAACCACTACTAGATCTCTAAAGTAGCTTAGTTTAGTTAGTAAGTTGTTTCTAGGAAGAGAAAAGTTCATCTCTCTTCCTTTCGAAGCAAACCGGAGCCGTTACGCCGTCAAACCAACGACCAATTCACCGTAGCCGACCACCGCCAAGAAGTAAGGTAGGAATCCTAGTCCATCAACTCTATGTATTGTATAGAATCATATGTTGGAGATTAGAACATCATTAAGAAGTAACTTTGATTATTTTTTCTAAAGTAGATAAAGTTATCTTCTGTTAAAATGTTGGAAATGCATGATTTATGTTCGCTCATGGTGATTCAAGCATGTTAAGTAGTATGGAGTTGGATGATCTTGTTAGATTAGTTTCGAGTTTTGATAAATGCTTATTTGTGTGGAAAGTCTTACCACGGAGTCTATACATAAAAACGAGACACCTAAATCAAGAAAGTTAGAGACATGACACTTAGGGTGAGGTTAACGAGGAAGAAAATGTGTTTCCGAGGAAGGAAATATTTTTGAAACTACGTAATGACCATTTCGAAGGCATTATGTGAGATGTGTGTGTGTGTGTGTGTGTATGTGCCAATGGGAACCCGGTGCGGCAGAACCATTGTGAGGAGTCTCGGGAGTCTGGAACGGCGGAACCGAGATTGGGTGTGTGGCTTGGTTATCCGTGGAGAGGAGCCATTGCAATTGTGTGCCAATGGGAACCCGGTGCGGTGGAACTATTGTGAGGATGTTCGGGAACCCGGAACGGCAGAACCGAGGTTGGGTGAGTTAAAAAGGAGTTTTGGAAAAAGAAAAGTGAAAATAACGACACAGTCCACGATGAGTCAGAAAAGTCAACACCAACGTTAGTTTAAATAAGGAATGTGGATTTGATTAACTGTTTTTGTCAATATGCATGATCTATGTAGAATCGTTGTTATTATGATATTTTGTTCATAAGTTAAGAGTTAGTGAGTAGGATTATACTATTGAGCCTTTGTAGTTCATGGTGTTACCTTTTGGTGACCCTGACATATTATATGGGTGGTGACGCCGATATAATATGTCAGATCTGATAGATGAACATGGTGAACTCTTCACTTTGAAGGCGTTCGGAGCCGAAGAACTCGCTAGGATAGAGGAACAAGCGGAGCAGTAGTTAGGTACCCTAGTTTCCTATTTTGTGTTTTAAATACTCTTCCGCGAGTTATGTTGTAATAATGAGTAGTGACTCTATTTAAGTTTTTCAATAAATTATCCTTTTAACGTACCTAAAATTAGGGGCGTTACATTTCCAAATATGAGATCACATTAATTCTAGAACTTGAAGATAACATTCGTGGAAAAAATGCACCTTTAATTGATTTCGTGAATACTTTTTAATTAAGTCATTAACAGATATGAGTGAGAACAAAAATAAACAATGCACAGGGTAAAAGGGGAAGGCAAAGCATGCAATAAACAGGACAACAGAGTCTTTGGTCATTAGAGACTCTGGCGATTGCCACAATGGCGATCAACAAAAAATAAATTGCGACCGCCACAATCAGTGGTGATCGTCATGAACTAATTGGCGACCACCACTTAAGAACGATTAGTCGCCACATGCAATATACAACAACTAGCGACCGTCACTCCTCGTTACACCAGTACATAAAATACAGTATGAACTAAAAGAAAATAAGAGTCAAGAATTAAACCATATATGTGATAATTAACCCATTAGGGTTATCCCACCTTGTTCTCTCAGTGGCTAAGTGTGTATCTTGTAACTTGGCTTGTGCACCTTTATGTAGTGAAGGTGGAAAACCCAATGAATCGCGAAGAATTCCTTTGGTCTAAAGGGTTTCGGCACTCTCTGGTTGTTTTGATTGCTCACAGATTTGCTAGACTACGAGGGTTGAATACTCGAGAGAGTATGGGTGTTGCGTCACTTATGGTGGATGGAAGAACGTGGGTTTATGTGGGGAGAGTAGGAAAATTTTGATTAAAAACGCATAGGGGAAAGGCCCTATTTATAAAGTGAAAGAGCTAGGGTTACAGATAATTAATAGAAATTAAATAAATATAAAAAATAGAATTTATTTCCATTAAAACTCTATATTGAAGTGTTTGGAGAGTGTTGAACAAGTCGAATTATTGAAAGAGTTTGGATTGAATTATTGAAAGAGTTTGGATCGAAAAAGAGACGACTTTGAAGCATAATAGCGTTCTGGAATGTTCTATGTGCTGAAGGAATTGACGATTGCCATCAATTAGTGACGATTTTCACTTTTGGAAGTATAGATCGCCACTTTGTTTCTGGCAATCGTCACTTATATCCGGCGATCATCACTTTAATTTACTCTATACAACTGATCATGACTAAACTTTGCATGCTTGATCTGGATACTCATGAACTCGGATTTGTATATTTTTTGGACTATTGGAAAGCTTGTAAAGTCTACATTCTAACCTGAGTGGTTTGGATCCAAAATATATTGTATATTCAAAGATATAATGATTATACTCTCAATGGGTCAGAAAATAAATCATTTTGGTAAAATCCTTTTATCTCTTGTATTTTAAAACGGATTGAGACTTATTATATATCAATAAAGAGGGTTTTGAAAGTGCTAAATGGGCTGAAAGCATACTAAATTGAAGATCAACGGTGCTATTCAGGCTGAAACATTTGTCAACACACTTCTACTCACTCTAAGTGTTATTTGGCACTTGCGTCCCTAGCTATAAGGTGTTTGTTCATTCTTTAAGAGTTGGACATAGATCATAGGGGTTTCCTGTCATGCCATCGATTTTTAATATAAATAATAATACATTTCAATAAAGAGCCTTGCATATCATACATATTGCCCAAAATAGTTTCCACCTGTTTAACTTACAAACAAGTCCCCATGTTTAATGAAATACAACCTTGGCACCACGGCTCAAATTAACTTAGATACAAGTACAACATGTTTAGAATATTACAAACTTTAGCCAAAAGATAGTTCAAGAGCAAATTAGTTACAAAGTCATCTTCAACCAAACGTAAGTCTATTATAAAGATGAATAAGTAATTAAAAAAGGTCAGCTTCCAAAAATCTTCATGTTTAAGCATACAATTGCATGCAGTCTATTGCCTGACATTCGAACCTGAAAAGTAGGATTTTGTTGAGCTATATTAGCCTAGTAGGAAAATCTTTACCAGCCTTATATACACATATGATGATAAGTGCAAAATAAGAAGGCAATGAGATATAGTTCAAGCCGGAGATAACTATGGACTCATTGGTATATCGATAATCATTCCATTTGTTTATTATAAGCCAACATCATATTTCGTAAGACTCGACCACTTCCCCAATCGCAAACCGACTCGCTACCCCAAATCCCCACCGTTGGTATTTCCACCCCTTGTTTTACCATATACACTATGAGGATTAACCATGTTACCACCCCATACATCATAGTGATCCCTAACGACTTGATTCACCGTATTACCACCCCTTGCATTACTGGATCCGTCTTAGTCTCCGTATTACCACCCCTTGTGTGGGCAGCTTGCCCTTTTTGAAAAGGATTCCATTCCTCTCCTAAAAATGCCGGTTCGAGGGAGTGCTAAGCAGGATGACAAGCGCTCGTAAAATATAGAGTCACCACTCGGGTTTGAAGGTCCGACACCCAAGGAACCGTATTTGAAACGCTCGCCGCGCTGTTTGATTTGAAAAAGTGGAAGCACCGGTCCGTTACAACCATATCTGGGTTCGGGAGCCAGGTTACCAGAGGAGAAGGGTTTTATGGCACTCCTTTCGCCCAATCTGGAGATCGGTCTTTATTTAGGCATTTGCGAAAATATTTGTTTGCGATTCTATTTGATTAATCAATTCTTTAACCATTTAGAGGCGGGAAAATAGTTTAATGAGATTAAAACAATAACATGTTTGCAAAATGTGAATGCTAGCATGGATGAGCAGTTAGTATAGGATGAAAACAGACTCCTGTGGGAGTTTAAACAAATTGGAAGGCTGCTGTTTTAGAGTGACGTGCGTAGGAAGAAACCAGCATGCACTGAACAAGTCACTACATGCTGTTCACACGTGCGCGCGCTACTCCAAGACACTTGCGCGCCTGTGAGCTCAAACCCACAGCTCTTATTCTCAAACCCTCTGGGCTCTGGAAGGACCAGTACACACCTAGGACAAACCAAACAGTTTATAGGCAGCATAATATACAGTTCTATACAGTTTAAAGGCTGAAAGAGCCCTACAAATTAACAAAACACCCCATAAATAGTGTGGGGGACAAAACAGAGGTCAAGGACCTAATTACCCATGCAAGGCCACTCACTGGTCAGAAACAGACTGGCGCGCGTGAGTTGCGCCCTAGCACCCGAGCAATGCGCCCCGGCGCACGCGTGTCTGTATCATTTAACCAGTGTTTGGTTTACAAATTTCTGGTTCTTGTACATGTCTAGAAAGATTCCAAGGATACCCCACAGCAGTAGATATGCATATTGAAATACAGCTAACAGTTCTAACAAAGGAAAACAGTAAACGAGTATTAGCATGCTTAGCGGTGATCTATATACAAAGTAAAGCATAAAACAGTAGGACACCAATCCCCACGCAGACCTACACGTGCAGCCACGGAGTGGCACGCGCATATATGGGACCGGCCAGCGCTGGTTTGTACCATGATGGTTTTTGAAACCTTTTCAGCTTTAGGACCATGACTGATAATGATTACCAGCCTTGACCTTGCCAGCCCCCCTCAGGGATCAGAACAGAAAACTGTAGGTATGCTATACTTAGATTGAGTTTAAAATGTGCTTGAGTTTTGAGGTTTGAAGGTTGATTGAGGTGTTTGAAAAGGTTGAAATGGAAGAAAAGGCTTTGTTCTTTGATGCTTGTTTGATTGGCTTTGTAACCCAAGGTGTATGAGTTTTTTTAACTCTTCAATTTTGTAACCCTTTGAATCTTTCTTTTTTTTGAAACCTTTTTAATGAAAGAACCATGGGTATATATATAGAGAGTGAGGTGGTAGGTTTGGAGCTGCAAAGAGAGGAGCTCAGCCAATCCACGAGGCCTGGCTGAGATTGCTTGGTGGCTAAGCTTACCAACCCATAAAGGTGATGGGGACAGGTTTTGACTGGCGTGCTCAGGTTGCGCTCTGGCGCGCGTGAGTCATACCAACTCATATGTGGGTCAATGGTCAAGCTTTGACCATTGACCACACCTGGCAGTTTCCCCTGTGCGTGCAGGTCCTCAACCCGCGCGCGCGAGTCAAACCAACACATGTGTTGGTCAAAGGCTAAGCTTTGACTGTTGACCAACACCTGTCGATTTGACCTACGCACGCTGGTTCTCAACCAACGCGTGCCAGTACGGTTTTTGACTTTTTTGATGTGGCTTAGAATCAAGTTAGGTTCAAGGGTTTTACAAACACTCAAAGCTCATACACTTATCATTCCCGGGGTGTTCTTGATCCGTTTCGTCATTGGGGAATCAGAAACCGCAAGTAAACTAATCTGGAAGCCCAGATTGGGGTGTCTACACCTTGCGTTATGGGACTTCCTAATCCATCCCTCGACTAAGATTGTACCTTAATCACACGTTCACATGAAACATCATACGGCGTTCTAACAATGCTATAAATATGTCACAAACATAACCAAGAAAAATCAAATTTTCAATAAGACATATTTTTAACAAAGTTCTAATTAAGGAAATCCTTATTCGGTTCTAACTAACGGGAAGTCAACAGACCAAGGAATACATCGAACCATCATAGGAATTCAATTAGACATGTTTGAGATAGCTTAGGAGGTATCCAAAAGGGTTTAGGAATGATTGAGGGTCAAAACAATTGAGTTTGGAGCAAAACAGCAAAATCTGATTTTAAGCCTGTTTGGATCGATACTAGCAATTTTAGTATCGATACAAATGGGCTTCAAAACACAACAGAGAGTCCTGTATCAATACCATTCTGAGCTGTATCGATACAATGCCAGTTCGAGCAGAATTTCTGCAGAATTTCAAGAATTCGACTACAACATCAACAACAACTATTATAGGCACGAATTTACCCCAAATCAACATATTTACATGTAAAAGAAGTAAAGAAATCCCTACCTCGAGTCAAGGAGCGAAACCCAAGAGATTCGTACGAGCCCTAGCCCCGAACTCTTTGAAATCAACTGAAATACTTTTCTGCGAGCTTGACCCATGAAATTTTGAGCTCAAAAACGTGATTGAAAAGCTTGAGGGAGAATGATTCTTGAGGTTTTTGGAAGAGTTTTTGAGATGGAGCAAGAGAGAGAGAGAGAGAGAGAATCGGAGGAAAGAGAGAGGGACAGTGTGAGAGAGATAGAGATGGTAAGAAAAATGATTTCCTAATACACACACACCACTATTTATACTCTTA